>CAMPQE020000030.1:4200000-4487484 GCA_946902985.2 Meconema thalassinum
GTACATGGCCTATGTTGTAGACAATAACACATTACATCTTTTTTGTATCTTGCTATTTCATCATACGACGTTTAATTAGGGAGTTATTAATGATATTGTACTTTTTGGCCGAAATTTTTCTCTGAGTGTGATATTTTACATGACCTATGTTGTAGACAATAACACATTACATCTTTTTTGTATCTTGCTATTTCGTCATACGACGTTTAATTAGGGTGTTATTAATGATTTTGTACTTTTTGGCCGAAATTTTTCTCTGAGTGTGATATTGTACATGGCATATGTTGTAGACATTAACACATTACATCTTTTTTGTCTCTTGCTATCTCTTCATACGACGTTTAATTACGGAGTTATTAATGATTTTGTACTTTTTGTCCGAAATTTTTCTGTCCCACGAATAACTTAAAAATTGATTCGATTTAAATTTCAAAAAATAGTTTTTTTAATACTTTTATTATATTTTTTACGTCTTGTAGGGTCGGAAACCAACATGATATTTTGATGTATTTTTTCGTCCCATGCATTTTTGGTTTCAGGTGATAGAATTATTTTCCACTAGGTCCCATCCTCATCTATATTATATAAAGCCACATAGCCGACTGACTGACTGACTCACTCACTCACTCACTCACTCACTGACATAAATGTTTACCCACTTCCAAATGAGTTACAAACTTGAGATTTGGCAAAAACACTCCTTTCACCTTGCAACCAACAGAAAAATTCCGGAAAGTATTTTTTTTTAATTTTCAACTCTACAAAAGACAATAAAAATGGGGGGAAGCTACATATCTCCAGTAATATCTCTGAGTTTGATATTGTGCATGGCCTATGTTGTAGACAATAACACATTACGTCTTTTTTCTCTCTTGCTATTTCATCATACGGCGTTTAATTACGGAGTTATTAATGATTTTGTACTTTTTGGCCGAGATTTTTCTCTGAGTGTGATATTGTACATGGCATATGTTGTAGACATTAACACATTACATCTTTTTTGTCTCTTGCTATCTCATCATACGACGTTTAATTACCGAGTTATTAATGATTTTGTACTTTATGGCCGAAATTTTTCTCTGAGTGTGATATTGAACATGGCATATGTTGTTGACATTAACACATTACATCTTTTTTGTCTCTTGCAATCTCTTCATACGACGTTTAATTACGGAGTTATTAATGATTTTGTACTTTTTGGCCGAAATTTTTCTGTGTGATATTGTACATGGCCTATGTTGTAGACAATAACACATTACATCTTTTTTGTCTCTTGCTATTTCATCATACGACGTATAATTAGGGAGTTATTAATGATTTTGTACTTTTTATCCGAAATTTTTCTGTCCCACGAATAACTTAAAAATTGATTCGAATTAAATTTCAAAAAATAGTTTTTTTAATACTTTTATTACATTTTTTACGTCTTGTAGGGTCGGAAACCAACATGATATTTTGATGTATTTTTTCGTCCCATACATTTTTGGTTTCAGGTGATAGAATTATTTTCCACAAGGTCCCATCCTCATCTATATTATATAAAGCCACATGGCCGACTGACTGACTGACTCACTCACTCACTCACTGACATAAATGTTTACCCACTTCCAAATGAGTTACAAACTTGAGATTTGGCAAAAACACTCCTTTCACCTTGCAACCAACAGAAAAATTCCGAAAAGTATTTTTTTTTAAATTTTCAACTCTACAAAAGACAATAAAAATGGGGGGAAGCTACATATCTCCAGTAATATCTCTGAGTTTGATATTGTGCATGGCCTATGTTGTAGACAATAACACATTACATCTTTTTTGTCTCTTGCTATTTCATCATACGACTTATAATTAGGGAGTTATTAATGATTTTGCACTTTTTGGCCGAGATTTTTCTCTGAGTGTGATATTGTACATGGCCTATGTTGTAGACAATAACACATTACATCTTTTTTGTCTCTTGCTATTTCATCATACGACGTTTAATTAGGGAGTTATTAATGATATTGTACTTTTTGGCCGAAATTTTTCTCTGAGTGTGATATTGTACATGGCCTATGTTGTAGACAATAACACAATACATCTTTTTTGTATCTTGCTATTTCATCATACGACGTTTAATTAGGGTGTTATTAATGATTTTGTACTTTTTGGCCGAAAATTTTCTCTGAGTGTGATAGTGTACATGGCATATGTTGTAGACATTAACACATTACATCTTTTTTGTCTCTTGCTATCTCATCATACGACGTTTAATTACGGAGTTATTAATGATTTTGTACTTTTTGGCCGAAATTTTTCTCTGAGTGTGATATTGTACATGGCCTATGCTGTAGACAATAACACATTACATCTTTTTTGTCTCTTGTTATTTCATCATACGACATTTAATTAGGATGTTATTAATGATTTTGTACCTTTTGGCCGATTTTTTTCTCTGAGTGTGATATTGTACATGGCCAATGTTGTAGACAATATCACATTTCATCTATTTTGTCTCTTGCTATTTCATCATACGACGTATAATTAGGGAGTTATTAATGATTTTGTTCTTTTTGTCCGAAATTTTTCTATGTCTCACGAATAACTTAAAAATTTATTCGAATTAAATTTCAAAAAATAGTTTTTTTAATACTTTTTATATTTTTTACGTCTTGTAGGGTCGGAAACCAACATGATATTTTGATTTATTTTTTCGTCACATGTATTTTTGGTTTCAGGTGATAGAATTATTTTCCACTAGGTCCCATCCTCATCTATATTATATAAAGCCACATGGCCGACTGACTGACTGACTCACTCACTCACTCACTGACATAAATGTTTACCCACTTCCAAATGAGTTACAAACTTGAGATTTGGCAAAAAAACTCCTTTCACTTTGCAACCAACAGAAACATTCCGAAAAGGTATTTTTTTTAATTTTCAACTCTACAAAAGACAAAAAAAATGGGGGGAAGCTGCATATCTCCAGAGATATCTCTGAGTTTGATATTGTGCATGGCCTATGTTGTAGACAATAACACATTACATCTTTTTTGTCTCTTGCTATTTCATCATACGACGTATAATTAGGGAGTTATTAATGATTTTGTACATTTTGGCCGAGATTTTTCTCTGAGTGTGATATTGTACATAACCTATGTTGTAGACAATAACACATTACATCTTTTTTGTCTCTTGCTATTTCATCATACGACATTTAATTAGGGAGTTATTAATGATATTGTACTTTTTGGCCGAAATTTTTCTCTGAGTGTGATATTGTACATGGCCTATGTTGTAGACAATAACACATTACTTCTTTTTTGTATCTTGCTATTTCATCATACGACGTTTAATTAGGGTGTTATTAATGATTTTGTACTTTTAGGCCGAGATTTTTCTCTGAGTGTGATATTGTACATGGCCTATGTTGTAGACAATAACACATTACATCGTTTTTGTCTCTTGCTATTTCATCATACGACGTATAATTAGGGAGTTATTAATGATTTTGTACTTTTTGTCCGAAATTTTTCTATGTCCCACGAATAACTTAAAAATTGATACGAATTAAATTTCAAACAATAGTTTTTTTAATATTTTTATTGTATTTTTTACGTCTTGTGGGGTCGGAAACCAACATAATATTTTGATGTATTTTTTCGTCCCATGCATTTTTGGTTTCAGGTGATAGAATTATTTTCCACTCGGTCCCATGCTCATCTATATTATATTAAGCCACATGGCCGACTGACTGACTCACTCACTCACTCACTCACTGACATAAATGTTTACCCGCTTCCAAATGAATTACAAACTTGAGATTTGGCAAAAACACTCCTTTCACCTTGCAACCAACAGAAAATTTCCGAAAAGGTAATCTATATTATATAAAGCCACATGGCCGACTGACTGACTGACTCACTCACTCACTCACTGACATAAATGTTTAACCACTTCCAAATGAGTTACAAACTTGAGATTTGGCAAAAACACTCCTTTCACCTTGCAACCAACATAAAAATTCCGAAAAGGTAATCTATATGATATAAAGCCACATGGCCGACTGACTGACTGACTCACTCACTCACTCACTGACATAAATGTTTAACCACTTCCAAATGAGTTACAAACTTGAGATTTGGCAAAAACACTCCTTTTTTCCTTGCAACCAACAAAAAAATTCCGAAAAGGTGCATTTTTTTATTTTCAACTCTACAAAAGACAAAAAAATGGGGGAAGCTGCATATCTCCAGTAATATCTCTGAGTTTGATATTGTGCATGGCCTATGTTGTAGACAATAGCACATTACGTCTCTTTTCTCTCTTGCTATTTCATCATACGACGTTTAATTACGGAGTTATTAATGATTTTGTACTTTTTGGCTGAGATTTTTCTCTGAGTGTGATATTGTACATGGCCTATGTTGTAGACAATAACACATTACATCTTTTTTGTCTCTTGCTATTTCATCATACGACATTTAATTAGGGTGTTATTAATGATTTTGTACCTTTTGGCCGAAATTTTTCTCTGAGTGTGATATTGTACATGGCATATATTGTAGACAATAACACATTACATCTTTTTTGTCTCTTGCTATTTCATCATACGACGTTTAATTAGGGTGTTATTAATGATTTTGTACTTTTTGGCCGAAATTTTTTTCTGAGTGTGATATTGTACATGGCCTATGTTGTAGACAATAACACATTACATCTTTTTTGTCTCTTGCTATTTCATCATACGACGTTTAATTAGGGAGTTATTAATGATATTGTACTTTTTGGCCAAAATTTTTCTCTGAGTGTGATATTGTATATGGCCTATGTTGTAGACAATAACACATTACATCTTTTTTGTATCTTGCTATTTCATCATACGACGTTTAATTAGGGTGTTATTAATGATTTTGTACTTTTTGGCCGAAATTTTTCTCTGAGTGTGATATTGTACATGGCATATGTTGTAGACATTAACACATTACATCTTTTTTGTCTCTTGCTATCTCATCATACGACGTTTAATTACGGAGTTATTAATGATTTTGTTTTTTTTGTCCGAAATTTTTCTGTCCCACGAATAACTTAAAAATTGATTCGAATTAAATTTCAAAAAATAGTTTTTTAATACTTTTATTGTATTTTTTACGTCTTGTAGGGTCGGAAACCAACATGATATTTTGATGTATTTTTTCGTCCCATGCATTTTTGGTTTCAGGTGATAGAATTATTTTCCACTCGGTCCCATGCTCATCTATATTATATTAAGCCACATGGCCGACTGACTGACTCACTCACTCACTCACTCACTGACATAAATGTTTACCCGCTTCCAAATGAATTACAAACTTGAGATTTGGCAAAAACACTCCTTTCACCTTGCAACCAACAGAAAATTTCCGAAAAGGTAATCTATATTATATAAAGCCACATGGCCGACTGACTGCCTGGCTCACTCACTCACTCACTGACATAAATGTTTACCAACTTCCAAATGAGTTACAAACTTGAGATTTGGCAAAAACACTCCTTTCACCTTGCAACCAACAGAAAAATTCCGAAAAGGTAATTTTTTTAAATTTTCAACTCTACTAAAGACAAAAAAATTGGGGGGAAGATACATATCTCCAGTAATATCTCTGAGTTTGATATTGTGCATGGCCTATGTTGTAGACAATAGCACATTTCGTCTTTTTTGTCTCTTGCTATATCATGATACGACGTTTAATTACGGAGTTATTAATGATTTTGTACTTTTTGGCCGAAATTTTTCTCCGAGTGTGATATTGTACATGGCCTATGCTGTAGACAATAACACATTACATCTTTTTTGTCTCTTGTTATTTCATCATACGACATTTAATTAGCAAGAGTTTAGTGCTTTTCAGTCGGTCAACACGAATGTACCCAAAAGAGATGGGTTATGCCCTAATCCTGAAATAAATTACATGAGATTAATAAAACACTAGGATGACCAGTTTCGATCGTCAAGCGATCATCATCAGATCCAATACACTTAGGCTATAAAATCTATGTTTGAAATACAGGTGAAAATATTTACAATATGTACAATTATTTAGTTGCAGTATTGGTACTGCAACTGTCAGTGTATGCTAAATGCAGTATATATGTTAGGTGAAATGCTAAATGGTGATGGCTATCCGGAGATTGTACTTTAGAGAGATTATATGGCTGTAAACTATGGTTAAACTATAAAATTTTAGGCTAACTACTTATCTGATTGTCTTCCGTACTACAGCTATTCGCAGTTTCCGTGCTCACTTGAACCCGCTGTGCGGTCGACTGCGGTGGTTATCTTAACGACTGGTTTTTCCCTGCCTTCCCCCCCTGTCCCTACGTGCTGTGGGGAGTGATCGCGATGTGTTTATGTGAGGTGTTGCCAACCTAGATAAGATGTATGTTATTGAATGAGGTGGATCTACAACTATTAAAGACCGTGGATTAGTCCTCGCCACGCGTGGAGCATAACCCATTCGAACTAAGCGTTGACGGTCTTATGAGGACGTCCCGGCACCTTTAATACTGCCTCTGATATGGGCCTTGGTTTATTGCAGAAGAAAAGTACATCGTACACCTGATCCAGATAACATTTACCTATTAAAAACCCCCCAATTTCCCCCCATTTTTTTATCTAGCTTGGCTGTGTCGCTAAATTGTGTTTTGTTTCCGACAGGGTGTGTTTTTTAGTAGCGTGAAGAGCGGTGAGCTCTCCATGAACGTGTGTTCATGTCGGAAACAAAACACAATTTAGCGACACAGCCAAGCTAGATAAAAAAATGGGGGGAAATTAGGGGGTTTTTAATAGGTAAATGTTATCTGGATCAGGTGTACGATGTACTTTTCTTCTGCAATAAACCAAGGCCCATATCAGAGGCAGTATTAAAGGTGCCGGGACGTCCTCATAAGACCGTCAACGCTTAGTTCGAATGGGTTATGCTCCACGCGTGGCGAGGACTAATCCACGGTCTTTAATAGTTGTAGATCCACCTCATTCAATAACATACATCTTATCTAGGTTGGCAACACCTCACATAAACACATCGCGATCACTCCCCACAGCACGTAGGGACAGGGGGGGAAGGCAGGGAAAAACCAGTCGTTAAGATAACCACCGCAGTCGACCGCACAGCGGGTTCAAGTGAGCACGGAAACTGCGAATAGCTGTAGTACGGAAGACAATCAGATAAGTAGTTAGCCTAAAATTTTATAGTTTAACCATAGTTTACAGCCATATAATCTCTCTAAAGTACAATCTCCGGATAGCCATCACCATTTAGCATTTCACCTAACATATATACTGCATTTAGCATACACTGACAGTTGCAGTACCAATACTGCAACTAAATAATTGTACATATTGTAAATATTTTCACCTGTATTTCAAACATAGATTTTATAGCCTAAGTGTATTGGATCTGATGATGATCGCTTGACGATCGAAACTGGTCATCCTAGTGTTTTATTAATCTCATGTAATTTATTTCAGGATTAGGGCATAACCCATCTCTTTTGGGTACATTCGTGTTGACCGACTGAAAAGCACTAAACTCTTGTTTACTAAGGCAACACTGAAAATATGGCTTCAAACACCACAACATTTAATTAGGATGTTATTAATGATTTTGTACCTTTTGGCCGATTTTTTTCTCTGAGTGTGATATTGTACATGGCCTATGTTGTAGACAATAACACATTACATCTTTTTCGTCTCTTGCTATTTAATCATACGACGTTTAATTAGGGTGTTATTAATGATTTTGTACATTTTGGCCGAAATTTTTCTCTGAGTGTGATATTGTACATGGCCTATGTTGTAGACATTAACACATTACATCTTTTTTGTCCCTTGCTATCTCTTCATACGACGTTTAATTACGGAGTTATTAATGATTTTGTACTTTTTGGCCGAAATTTTTCTTTGAGTGTGATATTGTACATGGCCTATGTTGTAGACAATAACACATTACATATTTTTTGTCTCTTGCTTTTTCATCATACGACTTTTAATAAGGGAGTTATTAATGATTTTGTATTTTTTGGCCGAAATTTTTGTCTGAGTGTGATATTGTACATGGCCTATATTGTAGACAATAACACATTACATCTTTTTTGTCTCTTGCTATTTCATCATACGACGTTTAATTAGGGTGTTATTAATGATTTTGTACTTCTTGGCCGAAATTTTTTTCTGAGTGTGATATTGTACATGGCCTATGTTGTAGACAATAACACATTACATCTTTTTTGTCTCTTGCTATTTCATCATACGACGTTTAATTAGGGAGTTATTAATGATATTGTACTTTTTGGCCAAAATTTTTCTCTGAGTGTGATATTGTACATGGCCTATGTTGTAGACAATAACACATTACATCTTTTTTGTATCTTGCTATTTCATCATACGACGTTTAATTAGGGTGTTATTAATGATTTTGTACTTTTTGGCCGAAATTTTTCTCTGAGTGTGATATTGTACATGGCATAAGTTGTAGACATTAACACATTACATCTTTTTTGTCTCTTGCTATCTCATCATACGACGTTTAATTACGGAGTTATTAATGATTTTGTTTTTTTTTGTCCGAAATTTTTCTGTCCCACGAATAACTTAAAAATTGATTCGAATTAAATTTCAAAAAATAGTTTTTTAATACTTTTATTGTATTTTTTACGTCTTGTAGGGTCGGAAACCAACATGATATTTTGATGTATTTTTTCGTCCCATGCATTTTTGGTTTCAGGTGATAGAATTATTTTCCACTCGGTCCCATGCTCATCTATATTATATTAAGCCACATGGCCGACTGACTGACTCACTCACTCACTCACTCACTGACATAAATGTTTACCCGCTTCCAAATGAATTACAAACTTGAGATTTGGCAAAAACACTCCTTTCACCTTGCAACCAACAGAAAATTTCCGAAAAGGTAATCTATATTATATAAAGCCACATGGCCGACTGACTGACTGGCTCACTCACTCACTCACTGACATAAATGTTTACCAACTTCCAAATGAGTTACAAACTTGAGATTTGGCAAAAACACTCCTTTCACCTTGCAACCAACAGAAAAATTCCGAAAAGGTAATTTTTTTAAATTTTCAACTCTACTAAAGACAAAAAAATTGGGGGGAAGATACATATCTCCAGTAATATCTCTGAGTTTGATATTGTGCATGGCCTATGTTGTAGACAATAGCACATTTCGTCTTTTTTGTCTCTTGCTATATTATGATACGACGTTTAATTACGGAGTTATTAATGATTTTGTACTTTTTGGCCGAAATTTTTCTCTGAGTGTGATATTGTACATGGCATATGTTGTAGACATTAACACATTACATCTTTTTTGTCTCTTGCTATCTCATCATACGACGTTTAATTACGGAGTTATTAATGATTTTGTACTTTTTGGCCGACATTTTTCTCCGAGTGTGATATTGTACATGGCCTATGCTGTAGACAATAACACATTACATCTTTTTTGTCTCTTGTTATTTCATCATACGACATTTAATTAGGATGTTATTAATGATTTTGTACCTTTTGGCCGATTTTTTTCTCTGAGTGTGATATTGTACATGGCCTATGTTGTAGACAATAACACATTACATCTTTTTCGTCTCTTGCTATTTCATCATACGACGTTTAATTAGGGTGTTATTAATGATTTTGTACATTTTGGCCGAAATTTTTCTCTGAGTGTGATATTGTACATGGCCTATGTTGTAGACATTAACACATTACATCTTTTTTGTCCCTTGCTATCTCTTCATACGACGTTTAATTACGGAGTTATTAATGATTTTGTACTTTTTGGCCGAAATTTTTCTTTGAGTGTGATATTGTACATGGCCTATGTTGTAGACAATAACACATTACATATTTTTTGTCTCTTGCTTTTTCATCATACGACTTTTAATAAGGGAGTTATTAATGATTTTGTATTTTTTGGCCGAAATTTTTCTCTGAGTGTGATATTGTACATGGCCAATGTTGTAGACAATATCACATTTCATCTTTTTTGTCTCTTGCTATTTCATCATACGACGTTTAATATGGGAGTTATTAATGATATTGTACTTTTTGGCCGAAATTTTTCTCTGAGTGTGATATTGTACATGGCCTATGTTGTAGACAATAACACATTACATCTTTTTTGTATCTTGCTATTTCATCATACGACGTTTAATTAGGGTGTTATTAATGATATTGTACTTTTTGGCCGAAATTTTTCTCTGATTGTGATATTGTACATGGCATATGTTGTAGACATTAACACATTACATCTTTTTTGTCTCTTGCTATCTCATCATACGACGTTTAATTACGGAGTTATTAATGATTTTGTACTTATTTTCCGAAATTTTTCTGTCCCACGAATAACTTAAAAATTGATTCGAATTAAATTTCAAAAAATAGTTTTTTTAATACTTTTATTATATTTTTTACGTCTTGTAGGGTCGGAAACCAACATGATATTTTGATGTATTTTTTCGTCCCATGCATTTTTGGTTTCAGGTGATAGAATTATTTTCCACTAGGTCCCATCCTCATCTATATTATATAAAGCCACATGGCCGACTGACTGACTGACTGACTCACTCACTCACTCACTGACATAAATGTTTACCCACTTCCAAATGAGTTACAAACTTGAGATTTGGCAAAAACACTCCTTTCACCTTGCAACCAACATAAAAATTCCGAAAAGGTAATCTATATTATATAAAGCCACATGGCCGACTGACCGACTGACTCACCCACTCACTCACTGACATAAATGTTTACCCACTTCCAAATGAGTTACAAACTTGAGATTTGGCAAAAACACTCCTTTCACTTTAAAACCAACAGAAAAATTCCGAAAAGGTAATTTTTTTAATTTTCAACTCTACTAAAGACAAAAAAAATGGGGGGAAGCTGCATATCTCCAGTAATATCTCTGAGTTTGATATTGTACATGGCCTATGTTGTAGACAATAGCACATTACGTCTTTTTTCTCTCTTGCTATTTCATCATACGACGTTTAATTACGGAGTTATTAAAGATTTTGTACTTTTTGGCCGAAATTTTTCTCTGAGTGTGATACTGTACATGGCCTATGTTGTAGACATTAACACATTACATCTTTTTTGTCCCTTGCTATCTCTTCATACGACGTTTAATTACGGAGTTATTAATGATTTTGTACTTTTTGGCCGAAATTTTTCTTTGATTGTGATATTGTACATGGCCTATGTTGTAGACAATAACTCATTACATATTTTTTGTCACCTGCTATTTCATCATACGACTTTTAATTAGGGAGTTATTAATGATTTTGTATTTTTTGGCCGAAATTTTTCTCTGAGTGTGATATTGTACATGGCATAAGTTGTAGACATTAACACATTACATCCTTTTTGTCTCTTGCAATCTCTTCATACGACGTTTAATTACGGAGTTATAAATGATTTTGTAATTTTTGGCCGAAATTTTTCTCTGAGTGTGATATTGTACATGGCCTATGTTGTAGACATTAACACATTACATCTTTTTTGTCTCTTGCAATCTCTTCATACGACGTTTAATTACGGAGTTATAAATGATTTTGTACTTTTTGGCCGAAATTTTTCTCTGAGTGTGATATTGTACATGGCCTATATTGTAGACAATAACACATTACATCTTTTTTGCCTCTTGCTATTTCATCATACGACGTTTAATTAGGGTGTTATTAATGATTTTGTACTTTTTGGCCGAAATTTTTCTCTGAGTGTGATATTGTACATGGCATATGTTGTAGACATTAACACATTACATCTTTTTTGTCTCTTGCGATCTCTTCATACGACGTTTAATTACGGAGTTATTAATGATTTTGTACTTCTTGGCCGAACATTTTCTCTGAGTGTGATATTGTACATGGCCTATGTTGTAGACAATAACACATTACATCTTTTTTGTCTCTTGCAATCTCTTCATACGACGTTTAATTACGGAGTTATTAATGATTTTGTACTTTTTGGCCGAAATTTTTCTCTGAGTGTGATATTGTACATGGCATATGTTGTAGACATTAACACATTACATCTTTTTTGTCTCTTGCTATCTCATCATACGACGTTTAATTACGGAGTTATTAATGATTTTGTACTTTTTGGCCGACATTTTTCTCCGAGTGTGATATTGTACATGGCCTATGCTGTAGACAATAACACATTACATCTTTTTTGTCTCTTGTTATTTCATCATACGACATTTAATTAGGATGTTATTAATGATTTTGTACCTTTTGGCCGATTTTTTTCTCTGAGTGTGATATTGTACATGGCCTATGTTGTAGACAATAACACATTACATCTTTTTCGTCTCTTGCTATTTCATCATACGACGTTTAATTAGGGTGTTATTAATGATTTTGTACATTTTGGCCGAAATTTTTCTCTGAGTGTGATATTGTACATGGCCTATGTTGTAGACATTAACACATTACATCTTTTTTGTCCCTTGCTATCTCTTCATACGACGTTTAATTACGGAGTTATTAATGATTTTGTACTTTTTGGCCGAAATTTTTCTTTGAGTGTGATATTGTACATGGCCTATGTTGTAGACAATAACACATTACATATTTTTTGTCTCTTGCTTTTTCATCATACGACTTTTAATAAGGGAGTTATTAATGATTTTGTATTTTTTGGCCGAAATTTTTGTCTGAGTGTGATATTGTACATGGCCTATATTGTAGACAATAACACATTACATCTTTTTTGTCTCTTGCTATTTCATCATACGACGTTTAATTAGGGTGTTATTAATGATTTTGTACTTTTTGGCCGAAATTTTTTTCTGAGTGTGATATTGTACATGGCCTATGTTGTAGACAATAACACATTACATCTTTTTTGTATCTTGCTATTTCATCATACGACGTTTAATTAGGGAGTTATTAATGATATTGTACTTTTTGGCCAAAATTTTTCTCTGAGTGTGATATTGTACATGGCCTATGTTGTAGACAATAACACATTACATCTTTTTTGTATCTTGCTATTTCATCATACGACGTTTAATTAGGGTGTTATTAATGATTTTGTACTTTTTGGCCGAAATTTTTCTCTGAGTGTGATATTGTACATGGCATATGTTGTAGACATTAACACATTACATCTTTTTTGTCTCTTGCTATCTCATCATACGACGTTTAATTACGGAGTTATTAATGATTTTGTTTTTTTTTGTCCGAAATTTTTCTGTCCCACGAATAACTTAAAAATTGATTCGAATTAAATTTCAAAAAATAGTTTTTTAATACTTTTATTGTATTTTTACGTCTTGTAGGGTCGGAAACCAACATGATATTTTGATGTATTTTTTCGTCCCATGCATTTTTGGTTTCAGGTGATAGAATTATTTTCCACTCGGTCCCATGCTCATCTATATTATATTAAGCCACATGGCCGACTGACTGACTCACTCACTCACTCACTCACTGACATAAATGTTTACCCGCTTCCAAATGAATTACAAACTTGAGATTTGGCAAAAACACTCCTTTCACCTTGCAACCAACAGAAAATTTCCGAAAAGGTAATCTATATTATATAAAGCCACATGGCCGACTGACTGACTGGCTCACTCACTCACTCACTGACATAAATGTTTACCAACTTCCAAATGAGTTACAAACTTGAGATTTGGCAAAAACACTCCTTTCACCTTGCAACCAACAGAAAAATTCCGAAAAGGTAATTTTTTTAAATTTTCAACTCTACTAAAGACAAAAAAATTGGGGGGAAGATACATATCTCCAGTAATATCTCTGAGTTTGATATTGTGCATGGCCTATGTTGTAGACAATAGCACATTTCGTCTTTTTTGTCTCTTGCTATATTATGATACGACGTTTAATTACGGAGTTATTAATGATTTTGTACTTTTTGGCCGAAATTTTTCTCTGAGTGTGATATTGTACATGGCATATGTTGTAGACATTAACACATTACATCTTTTTTGTCTCTTGCTATCTCATCATACGACGTTTAATTACGGAGTTATTAATGATTTTGTACTTTTTGGCCGACATTTTTCTCCGAGTGTGATATTGTACATGGCCTATGCTGTAGACAATAACACATTACATCTTTTTTGTCTCTTGTTATTTCATCATACGACATTTAATTAGGATGTTATTAATGATTTTGTACCTTTTGGCCGATTTTTTTCTCTGAGTGTGATATTGTACATGGCCTATGTTGTAGACAATAACACATTACATCTTTTTCGTCTCTTGCTATTTCATCATACGACGTTTAATTAGGGTGTTATTAATGATTTTGTACATTTTGGCCGAAATTTTTCTCTGAGTGTGATATTGTACATGGCCTATGTTGTAGACATTAACACATTACATCTTTTTTGTCCCTTGCTATCTCTTCATACGACGTTTAATTACGGAGTTATTAATGATTTTGTACTTTTTGGCCGAAATTTTTCTTTGAGTGTGATATTGTACATGGCCTATGTTGTAGACAATAACACATTACATATTTTTTGTCTCTTGCTTTTTCATCATACGACTTTTAATAAGGGAGTTATTAATGATTTTGTATTTTTTGGCCGAAATTTTTCTCTGAGTGTGATATTGTACATGGCCAATGTTGTAGACAATATCACATTTCATCTATTTTGTCTCTTGCTATTTCATCATACGACGTTTAATATGGGAGTTATTAATGATATTGTACTTTTTGGCCGAAATTTTTCTCTGAGTGTGATATTGTACATGGCCTATGTTGTAGACAATAACACATTACATCTTTTTTGTATTTTGCTAATTCATCATACGACGTTTAATTAGGGTGTTATTAATGATATTGTACTTTTTGGCCGAAATTTTTCTCTGATTGTGATATTGTACATGGCATATGTTGTAGACATTAACACATTACATCTTTTTTGTCTCTTGCTATCTCATCATACGACGTTTAATTACGGAGTTATTAATGATTTTGTACTTATTTTACGAAATTTTTCTGTCCCACGAATAACTTAAAAATTGATTCGAATTAAATTTCAAAAAATAGTTTTTTTAATACATTTATTATATTTTTTACGTCTTGTAGGGTCGGAAACCAACATGATATTTTGATGTATTTTTTCGTCCCATGCATTTTTGGTTTCAGGTGATAGAATTATTTTCCACTAGGTCCCATCCTCATCTATATTATATAAAGCCACATGGCCGACTGACTGACTGACTGACTCACTCACTCACTCACTGACATAAATGTTTACCCACTTCCAAATGAGTTACAAACTTGAGATTTGGCAAAAACACTCCTTTCACCTTGCAACCAACATAAAAATTCCGAAAAGGTAATCTATATTATATAAAGCCACATGGCCGACTGACCGACTGACTCACCCACTCACTCACTGACATAAATGTTTACCCACTTCCAAATGAGTTACAAACTTGAGATTTGGCAAAAACACTCCTTTCACTTTAAAACCAACAGAAAAATTCCGAAAAGGTAATTTTTTTAATTTTCAACTCTACTAAAGACAAAAAAAATGGGGGGAAGCTGCATATCTCCAGTAATATCTCTGAGTTTGATATTGTACATGGCCTATGTTGTAGACAATAGCACATTACGTCTTTTTTCTCTCTTGCTATTTCATCATACGACGTTTAATTACGGAGTTATTAATGATTTTGTACTTTTGGCCGAAATTTTTCTCTGAGTGTGATACTGTACATGGCCTATGTTGTAGACATTAACACATTACATCTTTTTTGTCCCTTGCTATCTCTTCATACGACGTTTAATTACGGAGTTATTAGTGATTTTGTACTTTTTGGCCGAAATTTTTCTTTGAGTGTGATATTGTACATGGCCTATGTTGTAGACAATAACACATTACATATTTTTTGTCTCCTGCTATTTCATCATACGACTTTTAATTAGGGAGTTATTAATGATTTTGTATTTTTTGGTCGAAATTTTTCTCTGAGTGTGATATTGTACATGGCATAAGTTGTAGACATTAACACATTACATCTTTTTTGTCTCTTGCAATCTCTTCATACGACGTTTAATTACGGAGTTATAAATGATTTTGTACTTTTTGGCCGAAATTTTTCTCTGAGTGTGATATTTTACATGACCTATGTTGTAGACAATAACACATTACATCTTTTTTGTATCTTGCTATTTCGTCATACGACGTTTAATTAGGGTGTTATTAATGATTTTGTACTTTTTGGCCGAAATTTTTCTCTGAGTGTGATATTGTACATGGCCTATATTGTAGACAATAACACATTACATCTTTTTTGCCTCTTGCTATTTCATCATACGACGTTTAATTAGGGTGTTATTAATGATTTTGTACTTTTTGGCCGAAATTTTTCTCTGAGTGTGATATTGTACATGGCATATGTTGTAGACATTAACACATTACATCTTTTTTGTCTCTTGCGATCTCTTCATACGACGTTTAATTACGGAGTTATTAATGATTTTGTACTTCTTGGCCGAACATTTTCTCTGAGTGTGATATTGTACATGGCCTATGTTGTAGACAATAACACATTACATCTTTTTTGTCTCTTGCTATTTCATCATACGACGTTTAATTAGGGAGTTATTAATGATATTGTACTTTTTGGCCGAAATTTTTCTCTGAGTGTGATATTGTACATGGCCTATGTTGTAGACAATAACACATTACATCTTTTTTGTCTCTT
The DNA here is from genome assembly GCA_946902985.2 of Meconema thalassinum. NCBI lineage: Eukaryota > Metazoa > Arthropoda > Insecta > Orthoptera > Tettigoniidae > Meconema > Meconema thalassinum. The sequence goes on from CAMPQE020000030.1 coordinate 4,216,747, forward strand.
GCTATTTCAGCATACGACGTTTAATTAGGGTGTTATTAATGATTTTGTACTTTTTGGCCGAAATTTTTCTCTGAGTGTGATATTGTACATGGCATATGTTGTAGACATTAACACATTACATCTTTTTTGTCTCATGCAATCTCTTCATACGACGTTTAATTACGGAGTTATTAATGATTTTGTACTTTTTGGCCGAAATTTTTCTCTGAATGTGATATTGTACATGGCCTATGTTGTAGACAATAACACATTACATCTTTTTTGTATCTTGCTATTTCATCATACGACGTTTAATTAGGGAGTTATTAATGATATTGTACTTTTTGGCCGAAATTTTTCTCTGAGTGTGATATTTTACATGACCTATGTTGTAGACAATAACACATTACATCTTTTTTGTATCTTGCTATTTCGTCATACGACGTTTAATTAGGGTGTTATTAATGATTTTGTACTTTTTGGCCGAAATTTTTCTCTGAGTGTGATATTGTACATGGCATATGTTGTAGACATTAACACATTACATCTTTTTTGTCTCTTGCTATCTCTTCATACGACGTTTAATTACGGAGTTATTAATGATTTTGTACTTTTTGTCCGAAATTTTTCTGTCCCACGAATAACTTAAAAATTGATTCGATTTAAATTTCAAAAAATAGTTTTTTTAATACTTTTATTATATTTTTTACGTCTTGTAGGGTCGGAAACCAACATGATATTTTGATGTATTTTTTCGTCCCATGCATTTTTGGTTTCAGGTGATAGAATTATTTTCCACTAGGTCCCATCCTCATCTATATTATATAAAGCCACATAGCCGACTGACTGACTGACTCACTCACTCACTCACTCACTCACTGACATAAATGTTTACCCACTTCCAAATGAGTTACAAACTTGAGATTTGGCAAAAACACTCCTTTCACCTTGCAACCAACAGAAAAATTCCGGAAAGTATTTTTTTTTAATTTTCAACTCTACAAAAGACAATAAAAATGGGGGGAAGCTACATATCTCCAGTAATATCTCTGAGTTTGATATTGTGCATGGCCTATGTTGTAGACAATAACACATTACGTCTTTTTTCTCTCTTGCTATTTCATCATACGGCGTTTAATTACGGAGTTATTAATGATTTTGTACTTTTTGGCCGAGATTTTTCTCTGAGTGTGATATTGTACATGGCATATGTTGTAGACATTAACACATTACATCTTTTTTGTCTCTTGCTATCTCATCATACGACGTTTAATTACCGAGTTATTAATGATTTTGTACTTTATGGCCGAAATTTTTCTCTGAGTGTGATATTGAACATGGCATATGTTGTTGACATTAACACATTACATCTTTTTTGTCTCTTGCAATCTCTTCATACGACGTTTAATTACGGAGTTATTAATGATTTTGTACTTTTTGGCCGAAATTTTTCTTTGAGTGTGATATTGTACATGGCCTATTTTGTAGACAATAACACATTACATATTTTTTGTCTCTTGCTTTTTCATCATACGACTTTTAATAAGGGAGTTATTAATGATTTTGTATTTTTTGGCCGAAATTTTTGTCTGAGTGTGATATTGTACATGGCCTATATTGTAGACAATAACACATTACATCTTTTTTGTCTCTTGCTATTTCATCATACGACGTTTAATTAGGGTGTTATTAATGATTTTGTACTTTTTGGCCGAAATTTTTTTCTGAGTGTGATATTGTACATGGCCTATGTTGTAGACAATAACACATTACATCTTTTTTGTATCTTGCTATTTCATCATACGACGTTTAATTAGGGAGTTATTAATGATATTGTACTTTTTGGCCAAAATTTTTCTCTGAGTGTGATATTGTACATGGCCTATGTTGTAGACAATAACACATTACATCTTTTTTGTATCTTGCTATTTCATCATACGACGTTTAATTAGGGTGTTATTAATGATTTTGTACTTTTTGGCCGAAATTTTTCTCTGAGTGTGATATTGTACATGGCATATGTTGTAGACATTAACACATTACATCTTTTTTGTCTCTTGCTATCTCATCATACGACGTTTAATTACGGAGTTATTAATGATTTTGTTTTTTTTTTGTCCGAAATTTTTCTGTCCCACGAATAACTTAAAAATTGATTCGAATTAAATTTCAAAAAATAGTTTTTTAATACTTTTATTGTATTTTTACGTCTTGTAGGGTCGGAAACCAACATGATATTTTGATGTATTTTTTCGTCCCATGCATTTTTGGTTTCAGGTGATAGAATTATTTTCCACTCGGTCCCATGCTCATCTATATTATATTAAGCCACATGGCCGACTGACTGACTCACTCACTCACTCACTCACTGACATAAATGTTTACCCGCTTCCAAATGAATTACAAACTTGAGATTTGGCAAAAACACTCCTTTCACCTTGCAACCAACAGAAAATTTCCGAAAAGGTAATCTATATTATATAAAGCCACATGGCCGACTGACTGACTGGCTCACTCACTCACTCACTGACATAAATGTTTACCAACTTCCAAATGAGTTACAAACTTGAGATTTGGCAAAAACACTCCTTTCACCTTGCAACCAACAGAAAAATTCCGAAAAGGTAATTTTTTTAAATTTTCAACTCTACTAAAGACAAAAAAATTGGGGGGAAGATACATATCTCCAGTAATATCTCTGAGTTTGATATTGTGCATGGCCTATGTTGTAGACAATAGCACATTTCGTCTTTTTTGTCTCTTGCTATATTATGATACGACGTTTAATTACGGAGTTATTAATGATTTTGTACTTTTTGGCCGAAATTTTTCTCTGAGTGTGATATTGTACATGGCATATGTTGTAGACATTAACACATTACATCTTTTTTGTCTCTTGCTATCTCATCATACGACGTTTAATTACGGAGTTATTAATGATTTTGTACTTTTTGGCCGACATTTTTCTCCGAGTGTGATATTGTACATGGCCTATGCTGTAGACAATAACACATTACATCTTTTTTGTCTCTTGTTATTTCATCATACGACATTTAATTAGGATGTTATTAATGATTTTGTACCTTTTGGCCGATTTTTTTCTCTGAGTGTGATATTGTACATGGCCTATGTTGTAGACAATAACACATTACATCTTTTTCGTCTCTTGCTATTTCATCATACGACGTTTAATTAGGGTGTTATTAATGATTTTGTACATTTTGGCCGAAATTTTTCTCTGAGTGTGATATTGTACATGGCCTATGTTGTAGACATTAACACATTACATCTTTTTTGTCCCTTGCTATCTCTTCATACGACGTTTAATTACGGAGTTATTAATGATTTTGTACTTTTTGGCCGAAATTTTTCTTTGAGTGTGATATTGTACATGGCCTATGTTGTAGACAATAACACATTACATATTTTTTGTCTCTTGCTTTTTCACCATACGACTTTTAATAAGGGAGTTATTAATGATTTTGTATTTTTTGGCCGAAATTTTTCTCTGAGTGTGATATTGTACATGGCCAATGTTGTAGACAATATCACATTTCATCTTTTTTGTCTCTTGCTATTTCATCATACGACGTTTAATATGGGAGTTATTAATGATATTGTACTTTTTGGCCGAAATTTTTCTCTGAGTGTGATATTGTACATGGCCTATGTTGTAGACAATAACACATTACATCTTTTTTGTATTTTGCTAATTCATCATACGACGTTTAATTAGGGTGTTATTAATGATATTGTACTTTTTGGCCGAAATTTTTCTCTGATTGTGATATTGTACATGGCATATGTTGTAGACATTAACACATTACATCTTTTTTGTCTCTTGCTATCTCATCATACGACGTTTAATTACGGAGTTATTAATGATTTTGTACTTATTTTACGAAATTTTTCTGTCCCACGAATAACTTAAAAATTGATTCGAATTAAATTTCAAAAAATAGTTTTTTTAATACATTTATTATATTTTTTACGTCTTGTAGGGTCGGAAACCAACATGATATTTTGATGTATTTTTTCGTCCCATGCATTTTTGGTTTCAGGTGATAGAATTATTTTCCACTAGGTCCCATCCTCATCTATATTATATAAAGCCACATGGCCGACTGACTGACTGACTGACTCACTCACTCACTCACTGACATAAATGTTTACCCACTTCCAAATGAGTTACAAACTTGAGATTTGGCAAAAACACTCCTTTCACCTTGCAACCAACATAAAAATTCCGAAAAGGTAATCTATATTATATAAAGCCACATGGCCGACTGACCGACTGACTCACCCACTCACTCACTGACATAAATGTTTACCCACTTCCAAATGAGTTACAAACTTGAGATTTGGCAAAAACACTCCTTTCACTTTAAAACCAACAGAAAAATTCCGAAAAGGTAATTTTTTTAATTTTCAACTCTACTAAAGACAAAAAAAATGGGGGGAAGCTGCATATCTCCAGTAATATCTCTGAGTTTGATATTGTACATGGCCTATGTTGTAGACAATAGCACATTACGTCTTTTTTCTCTCTTGCTATTTCATCATACGACGTTTAATTACGGAGTTATTAATGATTTTGTACTTTTTGGCCGAAATTTTTCTCTGAGTGTGATACTGTACATGGCCTATGTTGTAGACATTAACACATTACATCTTTTTTGTCCCTTGCTATCTCTTCATACGACGTTTAATTACGGAGTTATTAGTGATTTTGTACTTTTTGGCCGAAATTTTTCTTTGAGTGTGATATTGTACATGGCCTATGTTGTAGACAATAACACATTACATATTTTTTGTCTCCTGCTATTTCATCATACGACTTTTAATTACGGAGTTATTAATGATTTTGTATTTTTTGGTCGAAATTTTTCTCTGAGTGTGATATTGTACATGGCATAAGTTGTAGACATTAACACATTACATCTTTTTTGTCTCTTGCAATCTCTTCATACGACGTTTAATTACGGAGTTATAAATGATTTTGTACTTTTTGGCCGAAATTTTTCTCTGAGTGTGATATTTTACATGACCTATGTTGTAGACAATAACACATTACATCTTTTTTGTATCTTGCTATTTCGTCATACGACGTTTAATTAGGGTGTTATTAATGATTTTGTACTTTTTGGCCGAAATTTTTCTCTGAGTGTGATATTGTACATGGCCTATATTGTAGACAATGACACATTACATCTTTTTTGCCTCTTGCTATTTCATCATACGACGTTTAATTAGGGTGTTATTAATGATTTTGTACTTTTTGGCCGAAATTTTTCTCTGAGTGTGATATTGTACATGGCATATGTTGTAGACATTAACACATTACATCTTTTTTGTCTCTTGCGATCTCTTCATACGACGTTTAATTACGGAGTTATTAATGATTTTGTACTTCTTGGCCGAACATTTTCTCTGAGTGTGATATTGTACATGGCCTATGTTGTAGACAATAACACATTACATCTTTTTTGTCTCTTGCTATTTCATCATACGACGTTTAATTAGGGAGTTATTAATGATATTGTACTTTTTGGCCGAAATTTTTCTCTGAGTGTGATATTGTACATGGCCTATGTTGTAGACAATAACACATTACATCTTTTTTGTCTCTTGCTATTTCAGCATACGACGTTTAATTAGGGTGTTATTAATGATTTTGTACTTTTTGGCCGAAATTTTTCTCTGAGTGTGATATTGTACATGGCATATGTTGTAGACATTAACACATTACATCTTTTTTGTCTCATGCAATCTCTTCATACGACGTTTAATTACGGAGTTATTAATGATTTTGTACTTTTTGGCCGAAATTTTTCTCTGAATGTGATATTGTACATGGCCTATGTTGTAGACAATAACACATTACATCTTTTTTGTATCTTGCTATTTCATCATACGACGTTTAATTAGGGAGTTATTAATGATATTGTACTTTTTGGCCGAAATTTTTCTCTGAGTGTGATATTTTACATGACCTATGTTGTAGACAATAACACATTACATCTTTTTTGTATCTTGCTATTTCGTCATACGACGTTTAATTAAGGTGTTATTAATGATTTTGTACTTTTTGGCCGAAATTTTTCTCTGAGTGTGATATTGTACATGGCATATGTTGTAGACATTAACACATTACATCTTTTTTGTCTCTTGCTATCTCTTCATACGACGTTTAATTACGGAGTTATTAATGATTTTGTACTTTTTGTCCGAAATTTTTCTGTCCCACGAATAACTTAAAAATTGATTCGATTTAAATTTCAAAAAATAGTTTTTTTAATACTTTTATTATATTTTTTACGTCTTGTAGGGTCGGAAACCAACATGATATTTTGATGTATTTTTTCGTCCCATGCATTTTTGGTTTCAGGTGATAGAATTATTTTCCACTAGGTCCCATCCTCATCTATATTATATAAAGCCACATAGCCGACTGACTGACTGACTCACTCACTCACTCACTCACTCACTGACATAAATGTTTACCCACTTCCAAATGAGTTACAAACTTGAGATTTGGCAAAAACACTCCTTTCACCTTGCAACCAACAGAAAAATTCCGGAAAGTATTTTTTTTTAATTTTCAACTCTACAAAAGACAATAAAAATGGGGGGAAGCTACATATCTCCAGTAATATCTCTGAGTTTGATATTGTGCATGGCCTATGTTGTAGACAATAACACATTACGTCTTTTTTCTCTCTTGCTATTTCATCATACGGCGTTTAATTCCGGAGTTATTAATGATTTTGTACTTTTTGGCCGAGATTTTTCTCTGAGTGTGATATTGTACATGGCATATGTTGTAGACATTAACACATTACATCTTTTTTGTCTCTTGCTATCTCATCATACGACGTTTAATTACCGAGTTATTAATGATTTTGTACTTTATGGCCGAAATTTTTCTCTGAGTGTGATATTGAACATGGCATATGTTGTTGACATTAACACATTACATCTTTTTTGTCTCTTGCAATCTCTTCATACGACGTTTAATTACGGAGTTATTAATGATTTTGTACTTTTTGGCCGAAATTTTTCTGTGTGTGATATTGTACATGGCCTATGTTGTAGACAATAACACATTACATCTTTTTTGTCTCTTGCTATTTCATCATACGACGTATAATTAGGGAGTTATTAATGATTTTGTACTTTTTATCCGAAATTTTTCTGTCCCACGAATAACTTAAAAATTGATTCGAATTAAATTTCAAAAAATAGTTTTTTTAATACTTTTATTACATTTTTTACGTCTTGTAGGGTCGGAAACCAACATGATATTTTGATGTATTTTTTCGTCCCATACATTTTTGGTTTCAGGTGATAGAATTATTTTCCACAAGGTCCCATCCTCATCTATATTATATAAAGCCACATGGCCGACTGACTGACTGACTCACTCACTCACTCACTGACATAAATGTTTACCCACTTCCAAATGAGTTACAAACTTGAGATTTGGCAAAAACACTCCTTTCACCTTGCAACCAACAGAAAAATTCCGAAAAGTATTTTTTTTTTAATTTTCAACTCTACAAAAGACAATAAAAATGGGGGGAAGCTACATATCTCCAGTAATATCTCTGAGTTTGATATTGTGCATGGCCTATGTTGTAGACAATAACACATTACATCTTTTTTGTCTCTTGCTATTTCATCATACGACTTATAATTAGGGAGTTATTAATGATTTTGCACTTTTTGGCCGAGATTTTTCTCTGAGTGTGATATTGTACATGGCCTATGTTGTAGACAATAACACATTACATCTTTTTTGTCTCTTGCTATTTCATCATACGACGTTTAATTAGGGAGTTATTAATGATATTGTACTTTTTGGCCGAAATTTTTCTCTGAGTGTGATATTGTACATGGCCTATGTTGTAGACAATAACACAATACATCTTTTTTGTATCTTGCTATTTCATCATACGACGTTTAATTAGGGTGTTATTAATGATTTTGTACTTTTTGGCCGAAAATTTTCTCTGAGTGTGATAGTGTACATGGCATATGTTGTAGACATTAACACATTACATCTTTTTTGTCTCTTGCTATCTCATCATACGACGTTTAATTACGGAGGTATTAATGATTTTGTACTTTTTGGCCGAAATTTTTCTCTGAGTGTGATATTGTACATGGCCTATGCTGTAGACAATAACACATTACATCTTTTTTGTCTCTTGTTATTTCATCATACGACATTTAATTAGGATGTTATTAATGATTTTGTACCTTTTGGCCGATTTTTTTCTCTGAGTGTGATATTGTACATGGCCAATGTTGTAGACAATATCACATTTCATCTATTTTGTCTCTTGCTATTTCATCATACGACGTATAATTAGGGAGTTATTAATGATTTTGTTCTTTTTGTCCGAAATTTTTCTGTCCCACGAATAACTTAAAAATTGATTCGAATTAAATTTCAAAAAATAGTTTTTTAATACTTTTATTGTATTTTTTACGTCTTGTAGGGTCGGAAACCAACATGATATTTTGATGTATTTTTTCGTCCCATGCATTTTTGGTTTCAGGTGATAGAATTATTTTCCACTCGGTCCCATGCTCATCTATATTATATTAAGCCACATGGCCGACTGACTGACTCACTCACTCACTCACTCACTGACATAAATGTTTACCCGCTTCCAAATGAATTACAAACTTGAGATTTGGCAAAAACACTCCTTTCACCTTGCAACCAACAGAAAATTTCCGAAAAGGTAATCTATATTATATAAAGCCACATGGCCGACTGACTGCCTGGCTCACTCACTCACTCACTGACATAAATGTTTACCAACTTCCAAATGAGTTACAAACTTGAGATTTGGCAAAAACACTCCTTTCACCTTGCAACCAACAGAAAAATTCCGAAAAGGTAATTTTTTTTAATTTTCAACTCTACTAAAGACAAAAAAATTGGGGGGAAGATACATATCTCCAGTAATATCTCTGAGTTTGATATTGTGCATGGCCTATGTTGTAGACAATAGCACATTTCGTCTTTTTTGTCTCTTGCTATATCATGATACGACGTTTAATTACGGAGTTATTAATGATTTTGTACTTTTTGGCCGAAATTTTTCTCTGAGTGTGATATTGTACATGGCATATGTTGTAGACATTAACACATTACATCTTTTTTGTCTCTTGCTATCTCATCATACGACGTTTAATTACGGAGTTATTAATGATTTTGTACTTTTTGGCCGACATTTTTCTCCGAGTGTGATATTGTACATGGCCTATGCTGTAGACAATAACACATTTCATCTTTTTTGTCTCTTGTTATTTCATCATACGACATTTAATTAGCAAGAGTTTAGTGCTTTTCAGTCGGTCAACACGAATGTACCCAAAAGAGATGGGTTATGCCCTAATCCTGAAATAAATTACATGAGATTAATAAAACACTAGGATGACCAGTTTCGATCGTCAAGCGATCATCATCAGATCCAATACACTTAGGCTATAAAATCTATGTTTGAAATACAGGTGAAAATATTTACAATATGTACAATTATTTAGTTGCAGTATTGGTACTGCAACTGTCAGTGTATGCTAAATGCAGTATATATGTTAGGTGAAATGCTAAATGGTGATGGCTATCCGGAGATTGTACTTTAGAGAGATTATATGGCTGTAAACTATGGTTAAACTATAAAATTTTAGGCTAACTACTTATCTGATTGTCTTCCGTACTACAGCTATTCGCAGTTTCCGTGCTCACTTGAACCCGCTGTGCGGTCGACTGCGGTGGTTATCTTAACGACTGGTTTTTCCCTGCCTTCCCCCCCTGTCCCTACGTGCTGTGGGGAGTGATCGCGATGTGTTTATGTGAGGTGTTGCCAACCTAGATAAGATGTATGTTATTGAATGAGGTGGATCTACAACTATTAAAGACCGTGGATTAGTCCTCGCCACGCGTGGAGCATAACCCATTCGAACTAAGCGTTGACGGTCTTATGAGGACGTCCCGGCACCTTTAATACTGCCTCTGATATGGGCCTTGGTTTATTGCAGAAGAAAAGTACATCGTACACCTGATCCAGATAACATTTACCTATTAAAAACCCCCCAATTTCCCCCCATTTTTTTATCTAGCTTGGCTGTGTCGCTAAATTGTGTTTTGTTTCCGACAGGGTGTGTTTTTTAGTAGCGTGAAGAGCGGTGAGCTCTCCATGAACGTGTGTTCATGTCGGAAACAAAACACAATTTAGCGACACAGCCAAGCTAGATAAAAAAATGGGGGGAAATTAGGGGGTTTTTAATAGGTAAATGTTATCTGGATCAGGTGTACGATGTACTTTTCTTCTGCAATAAACCAAGGCCCATATCAGAGGCAGTATTAAAGGTGCCGGGACGTCCTCATAAGACCGTCAACGCTTAGTTCGAATGGGTTATGCTCCACGCGTGGCGAGGACTAATCCACGGTCTTTAATAGTTGTAGATCCACCTCATTCAATAACATACATCTTATCTAGGTTGGCAACACCTCACATAAACACATCGCGATCACTCCCCACAGCACGTAGGGACAGGGGGGGAAGGCAGGGAAAAACCAGTCGTTAAGATAACCACCGCAGTCGACCGCACAGCGGGTTCAAGTGAGCACGGAAACTGCGAATAGCTGTAGTACGGAAGACAATCAGATAAGTAGTTAGCCTAAAATTTTATAGTTTAACCATAGTTTACAGCCATATAATCTCTCTAAAGTACAATCTCCGGATAGCCATCACCATTTAGCATTTCACCTAACATATATACTGCATTTAGCATACACTGACAGTTGCAGTACCAATACTGCAACTAAATAATTGTACATATTGTAAATATTTTCACCTGTATTTCAAACATAGATTTTATAGCCTAAGTGTATTGGATCTGATGATGATCGCTTGACGATCGAAACTGGTCATCCTAGTGTTTTATTAATCTCATGTAATTTATTTCAGGATTAGGGCATAACCCATCTCTTTTGGGTACATTCGTGTTGACCGACTGAAAAGCACTAAACTCTTGTTTACTAAGGCAACACTGAAAATATGGCTTCAAACACCACAACATTTAATTAGGATGTTATTAATGATTTTGTACCTTTTGGCCGATTTTTTTCTCTGAGTGTGATATTGTACATGGCCTATGTTGTAGACAATAACACATTACATCTTTTTCGTCTCTTGCTATTTAATCATACGACGTTTAATTAGGGTGTTATTAATGATTTTGTACATTTTGGCCGAAATTTTTCTCTGAGTGTGATATTGTACATGGCCTATGTTGTAGACATTAACACATTACATCTTTTTTGTCCCTTGCTATCTCTTCATACGACGTTTAATTACGGAGTTATTAATGATTTTGTACTTTTTGGCCGAAATTTTTCTTTGAGTGTGATATTGTACATGGCCTATGTTGTAGACAATAACACATTACATATTTTTTGTCTCTTGCTTTTTCATCATACGACTTTTAATAAGGGAGTTATTAATGATTTTGTATTTTTTGGCCGAAATTTTTGTCTGAGTGTGATATTGTACATGGCCTATATTGTAGACAATAACACATTACATCTTTTTTGTCTCTTGCTATTTCATCATACGACGTTTAATTAGGGTGTTATTAATGATTTTGTACTTCTTGGCCGAAATTTTTTTCTGAGTGTGATATTGTACATGGCCTATGTTGTAGACAATAACACATTACATCTTTTTTGTCTCTTGCTATTTCATCATACGACGTTTAATTAGGGAGTTATTAATGATATTGTACTTTTTGGCCAAAATTTTTCTCTGAGTGTGATATTGTACATGGCCTATGTTGTAGACAATAACACATTACATCTTTTTTGTATCTTGCTATTTCATCATACGACGTTTAATTAGGGTGTTATTAATGATTTTGTACTTTTTGGCCGAAATTTTTCTCTGAGTGTGATATTGTACATGGCATAAGTTGTAGACATTAACACATTACATCTTTTTTGTCTCTTGCTATCTCATCATACGACGTTTAATTACGGAGTTATTAATGATTTTGTTTTTTTTTGTCCGAAATTTTTCTGTCCCACGAATAACTTAAAAATTGATTCGAATTAAATTTCAAAAAATAGTTTTTTAATACTTTTATTGTATTTTTTACGTCTTGTAGGGTCGGAAACCAACATGATATTTTGATGTATTTTTTCGTCCCATGCATTTTTGGTTTCAGGTGATAGAATTATTTTCCACTCGGTCCCATGCTCATCTATATTATATTAAGCCACATGGCCGACTGACTGACTCACTCACTCACTCACTCACTGACATAAATGTTTACCCGCTTCCAAATGAATTACAAACTTGAGATTTGGCAAAAACACTCCTTTCACCTTGCAACCAACAGAAAATTTCCGAAAAGGTAATCTATATTATATAAAGCCACATGGCCGACTGACTGACTGGCTCACTCACTCACTCACTGACATAAATGTTTACCAACTTCCAAATGAGTTACAAACTTGAGATTTGGCAAAAACACTCCTTTCACCTTGCAACCAACAGAAAAATTCCGAAAAGGTAATTTTTTTAAATTTTCAACTCTACTAAAGACAAAAAAATTGGGGGGAAGATACATATCTCCAGTAATATCTCTGAGTTTGATATTGTGCATGGCCTATGTTGTAGACAATAGCACATTTCGTCTTTTTTGTCTCTTGCTATATTATGATACGACGTTTAATTACGGAGTTATTAATGATTTTGTACTTTTTGGCCGAAATTTTTCTCTGAGTGTGATATTGTACATGGCATATGTTGTAGACATTAACACATTACATCTTTTTTGTCTCTTGCTATCTCATCATACGACGTTTAATTACGGAGTTATTAATGATTTTGTACTTTTTGGCCGACATTTTTCTCCGAGTGTGATATTGTACATGGCCTATGCTGTAGACAATAACACATTACATCTTTTTTGTCTCTTGTTATTTCATCATACGACATTTAATTAGGATGTTATTAATGATTTTGTACCTTTTGGCCGATTTTTTTCTCTGAGTGTGATATTGTACATGGCCTATGTTGTAGACAATAACACATTACATCTTTTTCGTCTCTTGCTATTTCATCATACGACGTTTAATTAGGGTGTTATTAATGATTTTGTACATTTTGGCCGAAATTTTTCTCTGAGTGTGATATTGTACATGGCCTATGTTGTAGACATTAACACATTACATCTTTTTTGTCCCTTGCTATCTCTTCATACGACGTTTAATTACGGAGTTATTAATGATTTTGTACTTTTTGGCCGAAATTTTTCTTTGAGTGTGATATTGTACATGGCCTATGTTGTAGACAATAACACATTACATATTTTTTGTCTCTTGCTTTTTCATCATACGACTTTTAATAAGGGAGTTATTAATGATTTTGTATTTTTTGGCCGAAATTTTTCTCTGAGTGTGATATTGTACATGGCCAATGTTGTAGACAATATCACATTTCATCTTTTTTGTCTCTTGCTATTTCATCATACGACGTTTAATATGGGAGTTATTAATGATATTGTACTTTTTGGCCGAAATTTTTCTCTGAGTGTGATATTGTACATGGCCTATGTTGTAGACAATAACACATTACATCTTTTTTGTATCTTGCTATTTCATCATACGACGTTTAATTAGGGTGTTATTAATGATATTGTACTTTTTGGCCGAAATTTTTCTCTGATTGTGATATTGTACATGGCATATGTTGTAGACATTAACACATTACATCTTTTTTGTCTCTTGCTATCTCATCATACGACGTTTAATTACGGAGTTATTAATGATTTTGTACTTATTTTCCGAAATTTTTCTGTCCCACGAATAACTTAAAAATTGATTCGAATTAAATTTCAAAAAATAGTTTTTTTAATACTTTTATTATATTTTTTACGTCTTGTAGGGTCGGAAACCAACATGATATTTTGATGTATTTTTTCGTCCCATGCATTTTTGGTTTCAGGTGATAGAATTATTTTCCACTAGGTCCCATCCTCATCTATATTATATAAAGCCACATGGCCGACTGACTGACTGACTGACTCACCCACTCACTCACTGACATAAATGTTTACCCACTTCCAAATGAGTTACAAACTTGAGATTTGGCAAAAACACTCCTTTCACTTTAAAACCAACAGAAAAATTCCGAAAAGGTAATTTTTTTAATTTTCAACTCTACTAAAGACAAAAAAAATGGGGGGAAGCTGCATATCTCCAGTAATATCTCTGAGTTTGATATTGTACATGGCCTATGTTGTAGACAATAGCACATTACGTCTTTTTTCTCTCTTGCTATTTCATCATACGACGTTTAATTACGGAGTTATTAAAGATTTTGTACTTTTTGGCCGAAATTTTTCTCTGAGTGTGATACTGTACATGGCCTATGTTGTAGACATTAACACATTACATCTTTTTTGTCCCTTGCTATCTCTTCATACGACGTTTAATTACGGAGTTATTAATGATTTTGTACTTTTTGGCCGACATTTTTCTTTGATTGTGATATTGTACATGGCCTATGTTGTAGACAATAACACATTACATATTTTTTGTCACCTGCTATTTCATCATACGACTTTTAATTAGGGAGTTATTAATGATTTTGTATTTTTTGGCCGAAATTTTTCTCTGAGTGTGATATTGTACATGGCATAAGTTGTAGACATTAACACATTACATCCTTTTTGTCTCTTGCAATCTCTTCATACGACGTTTAATTACGGAGTTATAAATGATTTTGTACTTTTTGGCCGAAATTTTTCTCTGAGTGTGATATTGTACATGGCCTATGTTGTAGACATTAACACATTACATCTTTTTTGTCTCTTGCAATCTCTTCATACGACGTTTAATTACGGAGTTATAAATGATTTTGTACTTTTTGGCCGAAATTTTTCTCTGAGTGTGATATTGTACATGGCCTATATTGTAGACAATAACACATTACATCTTTTTTGCCTCTTGCTATTTCATCATACGACGTTTAATTAGGGTGTTATTAATGATTTTGTACTTTTTGGCCGAAATTTTTCTCTGAGTGTGATATTGTACATGGCATATGTTGTAGACATTAACACATTACATCTTTTTTGTCTCTTGCGATCTCTTCATACGACGTTTAATTTTGGAGTTATTAATGATTTTGTACTTCTTGGCCGAACATTTTCTCTGAGTGTGATATTGTACATGGCCTATGTTGTAGACAATAACACATTACATCTTTTTTGTCTCTTGCAATCTCTTCATACGACGTTTAATTACGGAGTTATTAATGATTTTGTACTTTTTGGCCGAAATTTTTCTCTGAGTGTGATATTGTACATGGCATATGTTGTAGACATTAACACATTACATCTTTTTTGTCTCTTGCTATCTCATCATACGACGTTTAATTACGGAGTTATTAATGATTTTGTACTTTTTGGCCGACATTTTTCTCCGAGTGTGATATTGTACATGGCCTATGCTGTAGACAATAACACATTACATCTTTTTTGTCTCTTGTTATTTCATCATACGACATTTAATTAGGATGTTATTAATGATTTTGTACCTTTTGGCCGATTTTTTTCTCTGAGTGTGATATTGTACATGGCCTATGTTGTAGACAATAACACATTACATCTTTTTCGTCTCTTGCTATTTCATCATACGACGTTTAATTAGGGTGTTATTAATGATTTTGTACATTTTGGCCGAAATTTTTCTCTGAGTGTGATATTGTACATGGCCTATGTTGTAGACATTAACACATTACATCTTTTTTGTCCCTTGCTATCTCTTCATACGACGTTTAATTACGGAGTTATTAATGATTTTGTACTTTTTGGCCGAAATTTTTCTTTGAGTGTGATATTGTACATGGCCTATGTTGTAGACAATAACACATTACATATTTTTTGTCTCTTGCTTTTTCATCATACGACTTTTAATAAGGGAGTTATTAATGATTTTGTATTTTTTGGCCGAAATTTTTGTCTGAGTGTGATATTGTACATGGCCTATATTGTAGACAATAACACATTACATCTTTTTTGTCTCTTGCTATTTCATCATACGACGTTTAATTAGGGTGTTATTAATGATTTTGTACTTTTTGGCCGAAATTTTTTTCTGAGTGTGATATTGTACATGGCCTATGTTGTAGACAATAACACATTACATCTATTTTGTATCTTGCTATTTCATCATACGACGTTTAATTAGGGAGTTATTAATGATATTGTACTTTTTGGCCAAAATTTTTCTCTGAGTGTGATATTGTACATGGCCTATGTTGTAGACAATAACACATTACATCTTTTTTGTATCTTGCTATTTCATCATACGACGTTTAATTAGGGTGTTATTAATGATTTTGTACTTTTTGGCCGAAATTTTTCTCTGAGTGTGATATTGTACATGGCATATGTTGTAGACATTAACACATTACATCTTTTTTGTCTCTTGCTATCTCATCATACGACGTTTAATTACGGAGTTATTAATGATTTTGTTTTTTTTTTGTCCGAAATTTTTCTGTCCCACGAATAACTTAAAAATTGATTCGAATTAAATTTCAAAAAATAGTTTTTTAATACTTTTATTGTATTTTTACGTCTTGTAGGGTCGGAAACCAACATGATATTTTGATGTATTTTTTCGTCCCATGCATTTTTGGTTTCAGGTGATAGAATTATTTTCCACTCGGTCCCATGCTCATCTATATTATATTAAGCCACATGGCCGACTGACTGACTCACTCACTCACTCACTCACTGACATAAATGTTTACCCGCTTCCAAATGAATTACAAACTTGAGATTTGGCAAAAACACTCCTTTCACCTTGCAACCAACAGAAAAATTCCGAAAAGGTAATTTTTTTAAATTTTCAACTCTACTAAAGACAAAAAAAATTGGGGGGAAGATACATATCTCCAGTAATATCTCTGAGTTTGATATTGTGCATGGCCTATGTTGTAGACAATAGCACATTTCGTCTTTTTTGTCTCTTGCTATATTATGATACGACGTTTAATTACGGAGTTATTAATGATTTTGTACTTTTTGGCCGAAATTTTTCTCTGAGTGTGATATTGTACATGGCATATGTTGTAGACATTAACACATTACATCTTTTTTGTCTCTTGCTATCTCATCATACGACGTTTAATTACGGAGTTATTAATGATTTTGTACTTTTTGGCCGACATTTTTCTCCGAGTGTGATATTGTACATGGCCTATGCTGTAGACAATAACACATTACATCTTTTTTGTCTCTTGTTATTTCATCATACGACATTTAATTAGGATGTTATTAATGATTTTGTACCTTTTGGCCGATTTTTTTCTCTGAGTGTGATATTGTACATGGCCTATGTTGTAGACAATAACACATTACATCTTTTTCGTCTCTTGCTATTTCATCATACGACGTTTAATTAGGGTGTTATTAATGATTTTGTACATTTTGGCCGAAATTTTTCTCTGAGTGTGATATTGTACATGGCCTATGTTGTAGACATTAACACATTACATCTTTTTTGTCCCTTGCTATCTCTTCATACGACGTTTAATTACGGAGTTATTAATTATTTTGTACTTTTTGGCCGAAATTTTTCTTTGAGTGTGATATTGTACATGGCCTATGTTGTAGACAATAACACATTACATATTTTTTGTCTCTTGCTTTTTCATCATACGACTTTTAATAAGGGAGTTATTAATGATTTTGTATTTTTTGGCCGAAATTTTTCTCTGAGTGTGATATTGTACATGGCCAATGTTGTAGACAATATCACATTTCATCTTTTTTGTCTCTTGCTATTTCATCATACGACGTTTAATATGGGAGTTATTAATGATATTGTACTTTTTGGCCGAAATTTTTCTCTGAGTGTGATATTGTACATGGCCTATGTTGTAGACAATAACACATTACATCTTTTTTGTATTTTGCTAATTCATCATACGACGTTTAATTAGGGTGTTATTAATGATATTGTACTTTTTGGCCGAAATTTTTCTCTGATTGTGATATTGTACATGGCATATGTTGTAGACATTAACACATTACATCTTTTTTGTCTCTTGCTATCTCATCATACGACGTTTAATTACGGAGTTATTAATGATTTTGTACTTATTTTCCGAAATTTTTCTGTCCCACGAATAACTTAAAAATTGATTCGAATTAAATTTCAAAAAATAGTTTTTTTAATACATTTATTATATTTTTTACGTCTTGTAGGGTCGGAAACCAACATGATATTTTGATGTATTTTTTCGTCCCATGCATTTTTGGTTTCAGGTGATAGAATTATTTTCCACTAGGTCCCATCCTCATCTATATTATATAAAGCCACATGGCCGACTGACTGACTGACTGACTCACTCACTCACTCACTGACATAAATGTTTACCCACTTCCAAATGAGTTACAAACTTGAGATTTGGCAAAAACACTCCTTTCACCTTGCAACCAACATAAAAATTCCGAAAAGGTAATCTATATTATATAAAGCCACATGGCCGACTGACCGACTGACTCACCCACTCACTCACTGACATAAATGTTTACCCACTTCCAAATGAGTTACAAACTTGAGATTTGGCAAAAACACTCCTTTCACTTTAAAACCAACAGAAAAATTCCGAAAAGGTAATTTTTTTAATTTTCAACTCTACTAAAGACAAAAAAAATGGGGGGAAGCTGCATATCTCCAGTAATATCTCTGAGTTTGATATTGTACATGGCCTATGTTGTAGACAATAGCACATTACGTCTTTTTTCTCTCTTGCTATTTCATCATACGACGTTTAATTACGGAGTTATTAATGATTTTGTACTTTTTGGCCGAAATTTTTCTCTGAGTGTGATACTGTACATGGCCTATGTTGTAGACATTAACACATTACATCTTTTTTGTCCCTTGCTATCTCTTCATACGACGTTTAATTACGGAGTTATTAGTGATTTTGTACTTTTTGGCCGAAATTTTTCTTTGAGTGTGATATTGTACATGGCCTATGTTGTAGACAATAACACATTACATATTTTTTGTCTCCTGCTATTTCATCATACGACTTTTAATTAGGGAGTTATTAATGATTTTGTATTTTTTGGTCGAAATTTTTCTCTGAGTGTGATATTGTACATGGCATAAGTTGTAGACATTAACACATTACATCTTTTTTGTCTCTTGCAATCTCTTCATACGACGTTTAATTACGGAGTTATAAATGATTTTGTACTTTTTGGCCGAAATTTTTCTCTGAGTGTGATATTTTACATGACCTATGTTGTAGACAATAACACATTACATCTTTTTTGTATCTTGCTATTTCGTCATACGACGTTTAATTAGGGTGTTATTAATGATTTTGTACTTTTTGGCCGAAATTTTTCTCTGAGTGTGATATTGTACATGGCCTATATTGTAGACAATAACACATTACATCTTTTTTGCCTCTTGCTATTTCATCATACGACGTTTAATTAGGGTGTTATTAATGATTTTGTACTTTTTGGCCGAAATTTTTCTCTGAGTGTGATATTGTACATGGCATATGTTGTAGACATTAACACATTACATCTTTTTTGTCTCTTGCGATCTCTTCATACGACGTTTAATTACGGAGTTATTAATGATTTTGTACTTCTTGGCCGAACATTTTCTCTGAGTGTGATATTGTACATGGCCTATGTTGTAGACAATAACACATTACATCTTTTTTGTCTCTTGCTATTTCATCATACGACGTTTAATTAGGGAGTTATTAATGATATTGTACTTTTTGGCCGAAATTTTTCTCTGAGTGTGATATTGTACATGGCCTATGTTGTAGACAATAACACATTACATCTTTTTTGTCTCTTGCTATTTCAGCATACGACGTTTAATTAGGGTGTTATTAATGATTTTGTACTTTTTGGCCGAAATTTTTCTCTGAGTGTGATATTGTACATGGCATATGTTGTAGACATTAACACATTACATCTTTTTTGTCTCATGCAATCTCTTCATACGACGTTTAATTACGGAGTTATTAATGATTTTGTACTTTTTGGCCTAAATTTTTCTCTGAATGTGATATTGTACATGGCCTATGTTGTAGACAATAACACATTACATCTTTTTTGTCTCTTGCTATTTCAGCATACGACGTTTAATTAGGGTGTTATTAATGATTTTGTACTTTTTGGCCGAAATTTTTCTCTGAGTGTGATATTTTACATGACCTATGTTGTAGACAATAACACATTACATCTTTTTTGTATCTTGCTATTTCGTCATACGACGTTTAATTAGGGTGTTATTAATGATTTTGTACTTTTTGGCCGAAATTTTTCTCTGAGTGTGATATTGTACATGGCATATGTTGTAGACATTAACACATTACATCTTTTTTGTCTCTTGCTATCTCTTCATACGACGTTTAATTACGGAGTTATTAATGATTTTGTACTTTTTGTCCGAAATTTTTCTGTCCCACGAATAACTTAAAAATTGATTCGATTTAAATTTCAAAAAATAGTTTTTTTAATACTTTTATTATATTTTTTACGTCTTGTAGGGTCGGAAACCAACATGATATTTTGATGTATTTTTTCGTCCCATGCATTTTTGGTTTCAGGTGATAGAATTATTTTCCACTAGGTCCCATCCTCATCTATATTATATAAAGCCACATAGCCGACTGACTGACTGACTCACTCACTCACTCACTCACTCACTGACATAAATGTTTACCCACTTCCAAATGAGTTACAAACTTGAGATTTGGCAAAAACACTCCTTTCACCTTGCAACCAACAGAAAAATTCCGGAAAGTATTTTTTTTTAATTTTCAACTCTACAAAAGACAATAAAAATGGGGGGAAGCTACATATCTCCAGTAATATCTCTGAGTTTGATATTGTGCATGGCCTATGTTGTAGACAATAACACATTACGTCTTTTTTCTCTCTTGCTATTTCATCATACGGCGTTTAATTACGGAGTTATTAATGATTTTGTACTTTTTGGCCGAGATTTTTCTCTGAGTGTGATATTGTACATGGCATATGTTGTAGACATTAACACATTACATCTTTTTTGTCTCTTGCTATCTCATCATACGACGTTTAATTACCGAGTTATTAATGATTTTGTACTTTATGGCCGAAATTTTTCTCTGAGTGTGATATTGAACATGGCATATGTTGTTGACATTAACACATTACATCTTTTTTGTCTCTTGCAATCTCTTCATACGACGTTTAATTACGGAGTTATTAATGATTTTGTACTTTTTGGCCGAAATTTTTCTGTGTGTGATATTGTACATGGCCTATGTTGTAGACAATAACACATTACATCTTTTTTGTCTCTTGCTATTTCATCATACGACGTATAATTAGGGAGTTATTAATGATTTTGTACTTTTTATCCGAAATTTTTCTGTCCCACGAATAACTTAAAAATTGATTCGAATTAAATTTCAAAAAATAGTTTTTTTAATACTTTTATTACATTTTTTACGTCTTGTAGGGTCGGAAACCAACATGATATTTTGATGTATTTTTTCGTCCCATACATTTTTGGTTTCAGGTGATAGAATTATTTTCCACAAGGTCCCATCCTCATCTATATTATATAAAGCCACATGGCCGACTGACTGACTGACTCACTCACTCACTCACTGACATAAATGTTTACCCACTTCCAAATGAGTTACAAACTTGAGATTTGGCAAAAACACTCCTTTCACCTTGCAACCAACAGAAAAATTCCGAAAAGTATTTTTTTTTTAATTTTCAACTCTACAAAAGACAATAAAAATGGGGGGAAGCTACATATCTCCAGTAATATCTCTGAGTTTGATATTGTGCATGGCCTATGTTGTAGACAATAACACATTACATCTTTTTTGTCTCTTGCTATTTCATCATACGACTTATAATTAGGGAGTTATTAATGATTTTGCACTTTTTGGCCGAGATTTTTCTCTGAGTGTGATATTGTACATGGCCTATGTTGTAGACAATAACACATTACATCTTTTTTGTCTCTTGCTATTTCATCATACGACGTTTAATTAGGGAGTTATTAATGATATTGTACTTTTTGGCCGAAATTTTTCTCTGAGTGTGATATTGTACATGGCCTATGTTGTAGACAATAACACAATACATCTTTTTTGTATCTTGCTATTTCATCATACGACGTTTAATTAGGGTGTTATTAATGATTTTGTACTTTTTGGCCGAAAATTTTCTCTGAGTGTGATAGTGTACATGGCATATGTTGTAGACATTAACACATTACATCTTTTTTGTCTCTTGCTATCTCATCATACGACGTTTAATTACGGAGTTATTAATGATTTTGTACTTTTTGGCCGAAATTTTTCTCTGAGTGTGATATTGTACATGGCCTATGCTGTAGACAATAACACATTACATCTTTTTTGTCTCTTGTTATTTCATCATACGACATTTAATTAGGATGTTATTAATGATTTTGTACCTTTTGGCCGATTTTTTTCTCTGAGTGTGATATTGTACATGGCCAATGTTGTAGACAATATCACATTTCATCTATTTTGTCTCTTGCTATTTCATCATACGACGTATAATTAGGGAGTTATTAATGATTTTGTTCTTTTTGTCCGAAATTTTTCTATGTCTCACGAATAACTTAAAAATTTATTCGAATTAAATTTCAAAAAATAGTTTTTTTAATACTTTTTATATTTTTTACGTCTTGTAGGGTCGGAAACCAACATGATATTTTGATTTATTTTTTCGTCACATGTATTTTTGGTTTCAGGTGATAGAATTATTTTCCACTAGGTCCCATCCTCATCTATATTATATAAAGCCACATGGCCGACTGACTGACTGACTCACTCACTCACTCACTGACATAAATGTTTACCCACTTCCAAATGAGTTACAAACTTGAGATTTGGCAAAAAAACTCCTTTCACTTTGCAACCAACAGAAACATTCCGAAAAGGTATTTTTTTTAATTTTCAACTCTACAAAAGACAAAAAAAATGGGGGGAAGCTGCATATCTCCAGAGATATCTCTGAGTTTGATATTGTGCATGGCCTATGTTGTAGACAATAACACATTACATCTTTTTTGTCTCTTGCTATTTCATCATACGACGTATAATTAGGGAGTTATTAATGATTTTGTACATTTTGGCCGAGATTTTTCTCTGAGTGTGATATTGTACATAACCTATGTTGTAGACAATAACACATTACATCTTTTTTGTCTCTTGCTATTTCATCATACGACATTTAATTAGGGAGTTATTAATGATATTGTACTTTTTGGGCGAAATTTTTCTCTGAGTGTGATATTGTACATGGCCTATGTTGTAGACAATAACACATTACTTCTTTTTTGTATCTTGCTATTTCATCATACGACGTTTAATTAGGGTGTTATTAATGATTTTGTACTTTTAGGCCGAGATTTTTCTCTGAGTGTGATATTGTACATGGCCTATGTTGTAGACAATAACACATTACATCGTTTTTGTCTCTTGCTATTTCATCATACGACGTATAATTAGGGAGTTATTAATGATTTTGTACTTTTTGTCCGAAATTTTTCTATGTCCCACGAATAACTTAAAAATTGATACGAATTAAATTTCAAACAATAGTTTTTTTAATATTTTTATTGTATTTTTTACGTCTTGTGGGGTCGGAAACCAACATAATATTTTGATGTATTTTTTCGTCCCATGCATTTTTGGTTTCAGGTGATAGAATTATTTTCCACTCGGTCCCATGCTCATCTATATTATATTAAGCCACATGGCCGACTGACTGACTCACTCACTCACTCACTCACTGACATAAATGTTTACCCGCTTCCAAATGAATTACAAACTTGAGATTTGGCAAAAACACTCCTTTCACCTTGCAACCAACAGAAAATTTCCGAAAAGGTAATCTATATTATATAAAGCCACATGGCCGACTGACTGACTGACTCACTCACTCACTCACTGACATAAATGTTTAACCACTTCCAAATGAGTTACAAACTTGAGATTTGGCAAAAACACTCCTTTCACCTTGCAACCAACATAAAAATTCCGAAAAGGTAATCTATATGATATAAAGCCACATGGCCGACTGACTGACTGACTCACTCACTCACTCACTGACATAAATGTTTAACCACTTCCAAATGAGTTACAAACTTGAGATTTGGCAAAAACACTCCTTTTTTCCTTGCAACCAACAAAAAAATTCCGAAAAGGTGCATTTTTTAATTTTCAACTCTACAAAAGACAAAAAAATGGGGGAAGCTGCATATCTCCAGTAATATCTCTGAGTTTGATATTGTGCATGGCCTATGTTGTAGACAATAGCACATTACGTCTCTTTTCTCTCTTGCTATATCATCATACGACGTTTAATTACGGAGTTATTAATGATTTTGTACTTTTTGGCTGAGATTTTTCTCTGAGTGTGATATTGTACATGGCCTATGTTGTAGACAATAACACATTACATCTTTTTTGTCTCTTGCTATTTCATCATACGACATTTAATTAGGGTGTTATTAATGATTTTGTACCTTTTGGCCGAAATTTTTCTCTGAGTGTGATATTGTACATGGCATATATTGTAGACAATAACACATTACATCTTTTTTGTCTCTTGCTATTTCATCATACGACGTTTAATTAGGGTGTTATTAATGATTTTGTACTTTTTGGCCGAATTTTTTTTCTGAGTGTGATATTGTACATGGCCTATGTTGTAGACAATAACACATTACATCTTTTTTGTCTCTTGCTATTTCATCATACGACGTTTAATTAGGGAGTTATTAATGATATTGTACTTTTTGGCCAAAATTTTTCTCTGAGTGTGATATTGTACATGGCCTATGTTGTAGACAATAACACATTACATCTTTTTTGTATCTTGCTATTTCATCATACGACGTTTAATTAGGGTGTTATTAATGATTTTGTACTTTTTGGCCGAAATTTTTCTCTGAGTGTGATATTGTACATGGCATATGTTGTAGACATTAACACATTACATCTTTTTTGTCTCTTGCTATCTCATCATACGACGTTTAATTACGGAGTTATTAATGATTTTGTTTTTTTTGTCCGAAATTTTTCTGTCCCACGAATAACTTAAAAATTGATTCGAATTAAATTTCAAAAAATAGTTTTTTAATACTTTTATTGTATTTTTTACGTCTTGTAGGGTCGGAAACCAACATGATATTTTGATGTATTTTTTCGTCCCATGCATTTTTGGTTTCAGGTGATAGAATTATTTTCCACTCGGTCCCATGCTCATCTATATTATATTAAGCCACATGGCCGACTGACTGACTCACTCACTCACTCACTCACTGACATAAATGTTTACCCGCTTCCAAATGAATTACAAACTTGAGATTTGGCAAAAACACTCCTTTCACCTTGCAACCAACAGAAAATTTCCGAAAAGGTAATCTATATTATATAAAGCCACATGGCCGACTGACTGCCTGGCTCACTCACTCACTCACTGACATAAATGTTTACCAACTTCCAAATGAGTTACAAACTTGAGATTTGGCAAAAACACTCCTTTCACCTTGCAACCAACAGAAAAATTCCGAAAAGGTAATTTTTTTTAATTTTCAACTCTACTAAAGACAAAAAAATTGGGGGGAAGATACATATCTCCAGTAATATCTCTGAGTTTGATATTGTGCATGGCCTATGTTGTAGACAATAGCACATTTCGTCTTTTTTGTCTCTTGCTATATCATGATACGACGTTTAATTACGGAGTTATTAATGATTTTGTACTTTTTGGCCGAAATTTTTCTCTGAGTGTGATATTGTACATGGCATATGTTGTAGACATTAACACATTACATCTTTTTTGTCTCTTGCTATCTCATCATACGACGTTTAATTACGGAGTTATTAATGATTTTGTACTTTTTGGCCGACATTTTTCTCCGAGTGTGATATTGTACATGGCCTATGCTGTAGACAATAACACATTACATCTTTTTTGTCTCTTGTTATTTCATCATACGACATTTAATTAGGATGTTATTAATGATTTTGTACCTTTTGGCCGATTTTTTTCTGAGTGTGATATTGTACATGGCCTATGTTGTAGACAATAACACATTACATCTTTTTCGTCTCTTGCTATTTAATCATACGACGTTTAATTAGGGTGTTATTAATGATTTTGTACATTTTGGCCGAAATTTTTCTCTGAGTGTGATATTGTACATGGCCTATGTTGTAGACATTAACACATTACATCTTTTTTGTCCCTTGCTATCTCTTCATACGACGTTTAATTACGGAGTTATTAATGATTTTGTTTTTTTTTGTCCGAAATTTTTCTGTCCCACGAATAACTTAAAAATTGATTCGAATTAAATTTCAAAAAATAGTTTTTTAATACTTTTATTGTATTTTTTACGTCTTGTAGGGTCGGAAACCAACATGATATTTTGATGTATTTTTTCGTCCCATGCATTTTTGGTTTCAGGTGATAGAATTATTTTCCACTCGGTCCCATGCTCATCTATATTATATTAAGCCACATGGCCGACTGACTGACTCACTCACTCACTCACTCACTGACATAAATGTTTACCCGCTTCCAAATGAATTACAAACTTGAGATTTGGCAAAAACACTCCTTTCACCTTGCAACCAACAGAAAATTTCCGAAAAGGTAATCTATATTATATAAAGCCACATGGCCGACTGACTGACTGGCTCACTCACTCACTCACTGACATAAATGTTTACCAACTTCCAAATGAGTTACAAACTTGAGATTTGGCAAAAACACTCCTTTCACCTTGCAACCAACAGAAAAATTCCGAAAAGGTAATTTTTTTAAATTTTCAACTCTACTAAAGACAAAAAAATTGGGGGGAAGATACATATCTCCAGTAATATCTCTGAGTTTGATATTGTGCATGGCCTATGTTGTAGACAATAGCACATTTCGTCTTTTTTGTCTCTTGCTATATTATGATACGACGTTTAATTACGGAGTTATTAATGATTTTGTACTTTTTGGCCGAAATTTTTCTCTGAGTGTGATATTGTACATGGCATATGTTGTAGACATTAACACATTACATCTTTTTTGTCTCTTGCTATCTCATCATACGACGTTTAATTACGGAGTTATTAATGATTTTGTACTTTTTGGCCGACATTTTTCTCCGAGTGTGATATTGTACATGGCCTATGCTGTAGACAATAACACATTACATCTTTTTTGTCTCTTGTTATTTCATCATACGACATTTAATTAGGATGTTATTAATGATTTTGTACCTTTTGGCCGATTTTTTTCTCTGAGTGTGATATTGTACATGGCCTATGTTGTAGACAATAACACATTACATCTTTTTCGTCTCTTGCTATTTCATCATACGACGTTTAATTAGGGTGTTATTAATGATTTTGTACATTTTGGCCGAAATTTTTTCTGAGTGTGATATTGTACATGGCCTATGTTGTAGACATTAACACATTACATCTTTTTTGTCCCTTGCTATCTCTTCATACGACGTTTAATTACGGAGTTATTAATGATTTTGTACTTTTTGGCCGAAATTTTTCTTTGAGTGTGATATTGTACATGGCCTATGTTGTAGACAATAACACATTACATATTTTTTGTCTCTTGCTTTTTCATCATACGACTTTTAATAAGGGAGTTATTAATGATTTTGTATTTTTTGGCCGAAATTTTTCTCTGAGTGTGATATTGTACATGGCCAATGTTGTAGACAATATCACATTTCATCTTTTTTGTCTCTTGCTATTTCATCATACGACGTTTAATATGGGAGTTATTAATGATATTGTACTTTTTGGCCGAAATTTTTCTCTGAGTGTGATATTGTACATGGCCTATGTTGTAGACAATAACACATTACATCTTTTTTGTATCTTGCTATTTCATCATACGACGTTTAATTAGGGTGTTATTAATGATATTGTACTTTTTGGCCGAAATTTTTCTCTGATTGTGATATTGTACATGGCATATGTTGTAGACATTAACACATTACATCTTTTTTGTCTCTTGCTATCTCATCATACGACGTTTAATTACGGAGTTATTAATGATTTTGTACTTATTTTCCGAAATTTTTCTGTCCCACGAATAACTTAAAAATTGATTCGAATTAAATTTCAAAAAATAGTTTTTTTAATACTTTTATTATATTTTTTACGTCTTGTAGGGTCGGAAACCAACATGATATTTTGATGTATTTTTTCGTCCCATGCATTTTTGGTTTCAGGTGATAGAATTATTTTCCACTAGGTCCCATCCTCATCTATATTATATAAAGCCACATGGCCGACTGACTGACTGACTGACTCACTCACTCACTCACTGACATAAATGTTTACCCACTTCCAAATGAGTTACAAACTTGAGATTTGGCAAAAACACTCCTTTCACCTTGCAACCAACATAAAAATTCCGAAAAGGTAATCTATATTATATAAAGCCACATGGCCGACTGACCGACTGACTCACCCACTCACTCACTGACATAAATGTTTACCCACTTCCAAATGAGTTACAAACTTGAGATTTGGCAAAAACACTCCTTTCACTTTAAAACCAACAGAAAAATTCCGAAAAGGTAATTTTTTTAATTTTCAACTCTACTAAAGACAAAAAAAATGGGGGGAAGCTGCATATCTCCAGTAATATCTCTGAGTTTGATATTGTACATGGCCTATGTTGTAGACAATAGCACATTACGTCTTTTTTCTCTCTTGCTATTTCATCATACGACGTTTAATTACGGAGTTATTAAAGATTTTGTACTTTTTGGCCGAAATTTTTCTCTGAGTGTGATACTGTACATGGCCTATGTTGTAGACATTAACACATTACATCTTTTTTGTCCCTTGCTATCTCTTCATACGACGTTTAATTACGGAGTTATTAATGATTTTGTACTTTTTGGCCGAAATTTTTCTTTGATTGTGATATTGTACATGGCCTATGTTGTAGACAATAACACATTACATATTTTTTGTCACCTGCTATTTCATCATACGACTTTTAATTAGGGAGTTATTAATGATTTTGTATTTTTTGGCCGAAATTTTTCTCTGAGTGTGATATTGTACATGGCATAAGTTGTAGACATTAACACATTACATCCTTTTTGTCTCTTGCAATCTCTTCATACGACGTTTAATTACGGAGTTATAAATGATTTTGTACTTTTTGGCCGAAATTTTTCTCTGAGTGTGATATTGTACATGGCCTATGTTGTAGACATTAACACATTACATCTTTTTTGTCTCTTGCAATCTCTTCATACGACGTTTAATTACGGAGTTATAAATGATTTTGTACTTTTTGGCCGAAATTTTTCTCTGAGTGTGATATTGTACATGGCCTATATTGTAGACAATAACACATTACATCTTTTTTGCCTCTTGCTATTTCATCATACGACGTTTAATTAGGGTGTTATTAATGATTTTGTACTTTTTGGCCGAAATTTTTCTCTGAGTGTGATATTGTACATGGCATATGTTGTAGACATTAACACATTACATCTTTTTTGTCTCTTGCGATCTCTTCATACGACGTTTAATTACGGAGTTATTAATGATTTTGTACTTCTTGGCCGAACATTTTCTCTGAGTGTGATATTGTACATGGCCTATGTTGTAGACAATAACACATTACATCTTTTTTGTCTCTTGCTATTTCATCATACGACGTTTAATTAGGGAGTTATTAATGATATTGTACTTTTTGGCCGAAATTTTTCTCTGAGTGTGATATTGTACATGGCCTATGTTGTAGACAATAACACATTACATCTTTTTTGTATCTTGCTATTTCATCATACGACGTTTAATTAGGGTGTAATTAATGATATTGTACTTTTTGGCCGAAATTTTTCTCTGAGTGTGATATTGTACATGGCATATGTTGTAGACATTAACACATTACATCTTTTTTGTCTCTTGCTATCCCATCATACGACGTTTAATTACGGAGTTATTAATGATTTTGTACTTATTTTCCGAAATTTTTCTGTCCCACGAATAACTTAAAAATTGATTCGAATTAAATTTCAAAAAATAGTTTTTTAATACTTTTATTATATTTTTTACGTCTTGTAGGGTCGGAAACCAACATGATATTTTGATGTATTTTTTCGTCCCATGCATTTTTGGTTTCAGGTGATAGAATTATTTTCCACAAGGTCCCATCCTCATCTATATTATATAAAGCCACATGGCCGACTGACTGACTGACTGACTCACTCACTCACTCACTCACTGACATAAATGTTTACCCACTTCCAAATGAGTTACAAACTTGAGATTTGGCAAAAACACTCCTTTCACCTTGCAACCAACATAAAAATTCCGAAAAGGTAATCTATATTATATAAAGCCACATGTCCGACTGACCGACTGACTCACTCACTCACTCACTGACATAAATGTTTACCCACTTCCAAATGAGTTACAAACTTGAGATTTGGCAAAAACACTCCTTTCACCTTAAAACAAACAGAAAAATTCCGAAAAGGTAATTTTTTTAATTTTCAACTCTACTAAAGACAAAAAAATGGGGGGAAGCTGCATATCTCCAGTAATATCTCTGAGTTTGATATTGTACATGGCCTATGTTGTAGACAATAGCACATTACGTCTTTTTTCTCACTTGCTATTTCATCATACGACGTTTAATTACGGAGTTATTAATGATTTTGTACTTTTTGGCCGAAATTTTTCTCTGAGTGTGATATTGTACATGGCATATGTTGTAGACATTAACACATTACATCTTTTTTGTCTCTTGCTATCTCATCATACGACGTTTAATTACCGAGTTATTAATTATTTTGTACTTTTTGGCCGAAATTTTTCTCTGAGTGTGATATTGTACATGGCATATGTTGTAGACATTAACACATTACATCTTTTTTGTCTCTTGCAATCTCTTCATACGACGTTTAATTACGGAGTTATTAATGATTTTGTACTTTTTGGCCGAAATTTTTCTCTGAGTGTGATATTGTACATGGACTATGTTGTAGACAATAACACATTACATCTTTTTTGTCTCTTGCTATTTCATCATACGACGTATAATTAGGGAGTTATTAATGATTTTGTACTTTTTGTCCGAAATTTTTCTGTCCCACGAATAACTTAAAAATTGATTCGAATTAAATTTCAAAAAATAGTTTTTTTAATACTTTTATTACATTTTTTACGTCTTGTAGGGTCGGAAATCAACATGATATTTTGATGTATTTTTTCGTCGCATGCATTTTTGGTTTCAGGTGATAGAATTATTTTCCACAAGGTCCCATCCTCATCTATATTATATAAAGCCACATGGCCGACTGACTGACTGACTGACTGACTCACTCACTCACTCACTGACATAAATGTTTACCCACTTCCAAATGAGTTACAAACTTGAGATTTGGCAAAAACACTCCTTTCACCTTGCAACCAACAGAAAAATTCCGAAAAGTATTTTTTTTTAATTTTCAACTCTACAAAAGACAATAAAAATGGGGGGAAGCTACATATCTCCAGTAATATCTCTGAGTTTGATATTGTGCATGGCCTATGTTGTAGACAATAACACATAACATCTTTTTTGTCTCTTGCTATTTCAACATACGACGTATAATTAGGGAGTTATTAATGATTTTGTACTTTTTGGCCGAGATTTTTCTCTGAGTGTGATATTGTACATGACCTATGTTGTAGACAATAACACATTACATCTTTTTTGTCTCTTGCTATTTCATCATACGACGTTTAATTAGGGAGTTATTAATGATATTGTACTTTTTGGCCGAAATTTTTCTCTGAGTGTGATATTGTACATGGCCTATGTTGTAGACAATAACACATTACATCTTTTTTGTATCTTGCTATTTCATCATACGACGTTTAATTAGGGTGTTATTAATGATTTTGTACTTTTTGGCCGAAATTTTTCTCTGAGTGTGATATTGTACATGATATATGTTGTAGACATTAACACATTACATCTTTTTTGTCTCTTGCTATCTCATCACACGACGTTTAATTACGTAGTTATTAATGATTTTGTACTTTTTGGCCGAGATTTTTCTCTGAGTGTGATATTGTACATGGCCTATGTTGTAGACAATAACACATTACATGTTTTTTGTCTCTTGCTATTTCATCATACGACGTTTAATTAGGGAGTTATTAATGATTTTGTACTTTTTGGTCGAAATTTTTCTCTGAGTTGTTATTGTACATGGCCTATGTTGTAGACAATAACACATTACATCTTTTTTGTATCTTGCTATTTCATCATACGACGTTTAATTAGGGTGTTACTAATGATTTTGTACTTTTTGGCCGAAATTTTTCTCTGATTGTGATATTGTACATGACCTATGTTGTAGACAATAACACATTACTTCCTTCTTGTCTCTTGCTATTTCATCACACGACGTATAATTAGGGAGTTATTAATGATTTTGTACTTTTTGTCCGAAATTTTTCTATGTCCCACTAATAACTTAAAAATTGATACGAATTAAATTTCAAACAATAGTTTTTTTAATACTTTTATTATATTTTTTACGTCTTGTAGGGTCGGAAACCAACATGATATTTTGATGTATTTTTTCGTCCCATGCATTTTTGGTTTCAGGTGATAGAATTATTTTCCACAAGGTCCCATGCTCATCTATATTATATTAAGCCACATGGCCGACTGACTGACTCACTCACTCACTCACTCACTGACATAAATGTTTACCCGCTTCCAAATGTGTTACAAACTTGAGATTTGGCAAAAACACTCCTTTCACCTTGCAACCAACAGAAAATTTCCGAAAAGGTTATCTATATTATATAAAGCCACATGGCCGACTGACTGACTGACTCACTCACTCACTCACTGACATAAATGTTTACCAACTCCCAAATGAGTTACAAACTTGAGATTTGGCAAAAACACTCCTTTCACCTTGCAACCAACAGAAAAATTCCGAAAAGGAATTTTTTTTAATTTTCAACTCTACTAAAGACAAAAGAAATGGGGGGAAGATACATATATCCAGTAATATCTCTGAGTTTGATATTGTGCATGGCCTGTGTTGTAGACAATAGCACATTTCGTTTTTTTGTCTCTTGCTATATCATGATACGACGTTTAATTACGGAGTTATTAATGATTTTGTACTTTTTTGCCGAAATGTTTCTCTGAGTGTGATATTGTACATGGCATATGTTGTAGACATTAACACATTACATCTTTTTTGTCTCTTGCTATCTCATCATACGACGTTTAATTACGGAGTTATTAATGATTTTGTACTTTTTGGCCGAAATTTTTCTCTGAGTAAGATATTGTACATGGCCTATGCTGTAGACAGTAACACATTACATCTTTTTTGTCGCTTGTTATTTCATCATACGACATTTAATTAGGATGT
This sequence comes from Meconema thalassinum, assembly GCA_946902985.2. Classification (NCBI taxonomy): domain Eukaryota; kingdom Metazoa; phylum Arthropoda; class Insecta; order Orthoptera; family Tettigoniidae; genus Meconema; species Meconema thalassinum. The sequence continues at coordinate 4,250,291 of CAMPQE020000030.1, forward strand.
TATTAATGATTTTGTACCTTTTGGCCGATTTTTTTCTCTGAGTGTGATATTGTTCATGGCCTATGTTGTAGACAATAACACATTACATCTTTTTTGTCTCTTGCTATTTCATCATACGACTTTTAATTAGGGAGTTATTAATGATTTTGTATTTTTTGGCCGAAATTTTTCTCTGAGTGTGATATTGTACATGGCCAATGTTGTAGACAATATCACATTTCATCTTTTTTGTCTCTTGCTATTTCATCATACGACGTATAATTAGGGAGTTATTAATGATTTTGTACTTTTTGTCCGAAATTTTTCTATGTCCCACGAATAACTTAAAAATTGATTCGAATTAAATTTCAAAAAATAGTTTTTTTTATACTTTTATTATATTTTTTACGTCTTGTAGGGTCGGAAACCAACATGATATTTTGATTTATTTTTTCGTCCCATGTATTTTTGGTTTCAGGTGATAGAATTATTTTCCACTAGGTCCCATCCTCATCTATATTATATAAAGCCACATGGCCGACTGACTGACTGACTGACTGACTCACTCACTCACTGACATAAATGTTTACCCATTTCCAAATGAGTTACAAACTTGAGATTTGGCAAAAACACTCCTTTCACCTTGCAACCAACAGAAAAATTCCGAAAAGGTAATTTTTTTAATTTTCAACTCTACAAAAGACAAAAAAAATGGGGGGAAGCTGCATATCTCCAGTAATATCTCTGAGTTTGATATTGTGCATGGCCTATGTTGTAGACAATAGCACATTACGTCTTTTTTCTCTCTTGCTATTTCATCATACGACGTTTAATTACGGAGTTATTAATGATTTTGTACTTTTTGGCCGAAATTTTTCTCTGAGTGTGATATTGTACATGGCCTATGTTGTAGACAATAACACATTACATCGTTTTTGTCTCTTGCTATTTCATCATACGACGTATAATTAGGGAGTTATTAATGATTTTGTACTTTTTGTCCAAAATTTTTCTGTCCCACGAATAACTTAAAAATTGATTCGAATTAAATTTCAAAAAATAGTTTTTTTAATACTTTTATTATATTTTTTACGTCTTGTAGGGTCGGAAACCAACATGATATTTTGATGTATTTTTTCGTCCCTTGCATTTTTGGTTTCAGGTGATAGAATTATTTTCCACTAGGTCCCATCCTCATCTATATTATATAAAGCCACATGGCCGACTGACTGACTGACTGACTCACTCACTCACTCACTCACTGACATAAATGTTTACCCACTTCCAAATGAGTTACAAACTTGAGATTTGGCAAAAATACTCCTTTCACCTTGCAACCAACATAAAAATTCCGAAAAGGTAATCTATATTATATAAAGCCACATGGCCGACTGACTGACTGACTCACTCACTCACTCACTGACATAAATGTTTACCCACTTCCAAATGAGTTACAAACTTGAGATTTGGCAAAAACACTCCTTTCACCTTGCAACCAACATAAAAATTCCGAAAAGGTAATCTATATTATATAAAGCCACATGGCCGACTGACTGACTCACTCACTCACTCACTCACTGACATAAATGTTTACCCACTTCCAAATGAGTTACAAACTTGAGATTTGGCAAAAACACTCCTTTCACCTTGCAACCAACAGAAAAATTCCGAAAAGTATTTTTTTTTAATTTTCAACTCTACAAAAGACAATAAAAATGGGGGGAAGCTACATATCTCCAATAATATCTCTGTGTTTGATATTGTGCATGGCCTATGTTGTAGACAATAACACATTACATCTTTTTTGTCTCTTGGTATTTCATCATACGACGTGTAATTAGGGAGTTATTAATGATTTTGTACTTTTTGGGCCGAGATTTTTCTCTGAGTGTGATATTGTACATGGCCTACGTTGTAGACAATAACACATTACATCTTTTAAGTCTCTTGCTATTTCATCATACGACGTTTAATTAGGGAGTTATTAATGATATTGTACTTTTTGGCCGAATTTTTTCTCTGAGTGTGATATTGTACATGGCCTATGTTGTAGACAATAACACATTACATCTTTTTTGTATCTTGCTATTTCATCATACGACGTTTAATTAGGGTGTTATTAATGATTTTGTACTTTTTGGCCGAAATTTTTCTCTGAGTGTGATATTGTACAGGGCATACGTTGTAGACATTAACACATTACATCTTTTTTGTCTCTTGCTATCTCATCATACGACGTTTAATTACGGAGTTATTAATGATTTTGTACTTTTTGGCCGAGATTTTTCTCTGAGTGTGATATTGTACATGGCCTATGTTGTAGACAATAACACATTACATGTTTTTTGTCTCTTGCTATTTCATCATACGACGTTTAATTAGGGAGTAATTAATGATTTTGTACTTTTTGTCCGAAATTTTTCTGTCCCACTAATAACTTAAAAATTGATACGATTTAAATTTCAAACAATAGTTTTTTTAATACTTTTATTATATTTTTTACGTCTTGTAGGGTCGGAAACCACCATGATATTTTGATGTATTTTTTCGTCCCTTGCATTTTTGGTTTCAGGTGATAGAATTATTTTCCACTCGGTCCCATGCTCATCTATATTATATTAAGCCACATGGCCGACTGACTGACTCACTCACTCACTCACTGACATAAATGTTTACCCGCTTCCAAATGAGTTACAAACTTGAGATTTGGCAAAAACACTCCTTTCACCATGCAACCAACAGAAAATTTCCGAAAAGGTAATCTATATTATGTAAAGCCACATGGCCGACTGACTGACTGACTGACTGACTCACTCACTCACTGACATAAATGTTTACCAACTTCCAAATGAGTTACAAACTTGAGATTTGGCAAAAACACTCCTTTCATCTTGCAACCAACAGAAAAATTCCGAAAAGGTATTTTTTTTAAATTTTCAACTCTACTAAAGACAAAAAAAATGGGGGGAAGATACATATCTCCAGTAATATCTCTGAGTTTGATATTGTGCATGGCCTATGTTGTAGACAATAGCACATTACGTCTTTTTTCTCTCTTGCTATATCAAGATACGACGTTTAATTACGGAGTTATTAATGATTTTGTACTTTTTGGCCGAAATTTTTCTCTGAGTGTGATATTGTACATGGCATATGTTGTAGACATTAACACATTACATCTTTTTTGTCCCTTGCTATCTCTTCATACGACGTATAATTACGGAGTTATTAATGATTTTGTACTTTTTGGCCGAAATTTTTCTCTGAGTGTGATATCGTACATGGCCTATGTTGTAGACAATAACATATTACATATTTTTTGTCTCTTGCTATTTCATCATACGACTTTTAATTAGGGAGTTATTAATGATTTTGTATTTTTTGGCCGAAATTTTTCTCTGAGTGTGATATTGTACATGGCCAATGTTGTAGACAATATCACATTTCATCTTTTTTGTCTCTTGCTATTTCATCATACGACGTATAATTAGGGAGTTATTAATGATTTTGTACTTTTTGTCCGAAAATTTTCTATGTCCCACGAATAACTTAAAAATTGATTCGAATTAAATTTCAAAAAATAGTTTTTTTTATACTTTTATTATATTTTTTACGTCTTGTAGGGTCGGAAACCAACATGATATTTTGATTTATTTTTTCGTCCCATGTATTTTTGGTTTCAGGTGATAGAATTATTTTCCACTAGGTCCCATCCTCATCTATATTATATAAAGCCACATGGCCGACTGACTGACTGACTGACTGACTCACTCACTCACTGACATAAATGTTTACCCATTTCCAAATGAGTTACAAACTTGAGATTTGGCAAAAACACTCCTTTCACCTTGCAACCAACAGAAAAATTCCGAAAAGGTAATTTTTTTAATTTTCAACTCTACAAAAGACAAAAAAAAATGGGGGGAAGCTGCATATCTCCAGTAATATCTCTGAGTTTGATATTGTGCATGGCCTATGTTGTAGACAATAGCACATTACGTCTTTTTTCTCTCTTGCTATTTCATCATGCGACGTTTAATTACGGAGTTATTAATGATTTTGTACTTTTTGGCCGAAATTTTTCTCTGAGTGTGATATTGTACATGGCATATGTTGTAGACATTAACACATTACATCTTTTTTGTCTCTTGCTATCTCATCATACGACGTTTAATTACCGAGTTATTAATGATTTTGTACTTTTTGGCCGAAATTTTTCTCTGAGTGTGATATTGTACATGGCCTATGTTGTAGACAATAACACATTACATCGTTTTTGTCTCTTGCTATTTCATCATACGACGTATAATTAGGGAGTTATTAATGATTTTGTACTTTTTGTCCAAAATTTTTCTGTCCCACGAATAACTTAAAAATTGATTCGAATTAAATTTCAAAAAATAGTTTTTTTAATACTTTTATTATATTTTTTACGTCTTGTAGGGTCGGAAACCAACATGATATTTTGATGTATTTTTTCGTCCCTTGCATTTTTGGTTTCAGGTGATAGAATTATTTTCCACTAGGTCCCATCCTCATCTATATTATATAAAGCCACATGGCCGACTGACTGACTGACTGACTCACTCACTCACTCACTCACTGACATAAATGTTTACCCACTTCCAAATGAGTTACAAACTTGAGATTTGGCAAAAATACTCCTTTCACCTTGCAACCAACATAAAAATTCCGAAAAGGTAATCTATATTATATAAAGCCACATGGCCGACTGACTGACTGACTCACTCACTCACTCACTGACATAAATGTTTACCCACTTCCAAATGAGTTACAAACTTGAGATTTGGCAAAAACACTCCTTTCACCTTGCAACCAACATAAAAATTCCGAAAAGGTAATCTATATTATATAAAGCCACATGGCCGACTGACTGACTCACTCACTCACTCACTCACTGACATAAATGTTTACCCACTTCCAAATGAGTTACAAACTTGAGATTTGGCAAAAACACTCCTTTCACCTTGCAACCAACAGAAAAATTCCGAAAAGTATTTTTTTTTAATTTTCAACTCTACAAAAGACAATAAAAATGGGGGGAAGCTACATATCTCCAGTAATATCTCTGTGTTTGATATTGTGCATGGCCTATGTTGTAGACAATAACACATTACATCTTTTTTGTCTCTTGGTATTTCATCATACGACGTGTAATTAGGGAGTTATTAATGATTTTGTACTTTTTGGGCCGAGATTTTTCTCTGAGTGTGATATTGTACATGGCCTACGTTGTAGACAATAACACATTACATCTTTTTTGTATCTTGCTATTTCATCATACGACGTTTAATTAGGGTGTTATTAATGATTTTGTACTTTTTGGCCGAAATTTTTCTCTGAGTGTGATATTGTACAGGGCATATGTTGTAGACATTAACACATTACATCTTTTTTGTCTCTTGCTATCTCATCATACGACGTTTAATTACGGAGTTATTAATGATTTTGTACTATTTGGCCGAGATTTTTCTCTGAGTGTGATATTGTACATGGCCTATGTTGTAGACAATAACACATTACATGTTTTTTGTCTCTTGCTATTTCATCATACGACGTTTAATTAGGGAGTTATTAATGATTTTGTACTTTTTGTCCGAAATTTTTCTGTCTCACTAATAACTTAAAAATTGATACGATTTAAATTTCAAACAATAGTTTTTTTAATACTTTTATTATATTTTTTACGTCTTGTAGGGTCGGAAACCACCATGATATTTTGATGTATTTTTTCGTCCCTTGCATTTTTGGTTTCAGGTGATAGAATTATTTTCCACTCGGTCCCATGCTCATCTATATTATATTAAGCCACATGGCCGACTGACTGACTCACTCACTCACTCACTGACATAAATGTTTACCCGCTTCCAAATGAGTTACAAACTTGAGATTTGGCAAAAACACTCCTTTCACCATGCAACCAACAGAAAATTTCCGAAAAGGTAATCTATATTATGTAAAGCCACATGGCCGACTGACTGACTGACTGACTCACTCACTCACTGACATAAATGTTTACCAACTTCCAAATGAGTTACAAACTTGAGATTTGGCAAAAACACTCCTTTCATCTTGCAACCAACAGAAAAATTCCGAAAAGGTATTTTTTTAAATTTTCAACTCTACTAAAGACAAAAAAAATGGGGGGAAGATACATATCTCCAGTAATATCTCTGAGTTTGATATTGTGCATGGCCTATGTTGTAGACAATAGCACATTACGTCTTTTTTCTCTCTTGCTATATCAAGATACGACGTTTAATTACGGAGTTATTAATGATTTTGTACTTTTTGGCCGAAATTTTTCTCTGAGTGTGATATTGTACATGGCATATGTTGTAGACATTAACACATTACATCTTTTTTGTCCCTTGCTATCTCTTCATACGACGTATAATTACGGAGTTATTAATGATTTTGTACTTTTTGGCCGAAATTTTTCTCTGAGTGTGATATTGTACATGGCCTATGTTGTAGACAATAACATATTACATATTTTTTGTCTCTTGCTATTTCATCATACGACTTTTAATTAGGGAGTTATTAATGATTTTGTATTTTTTGGCCGAAATTTTTCTCTGAGTGTGATATTGTACATGGCCAATGTTGTAGACAATATCACATTTCATCTTTTTTGTCTCTTGCTATTTCATCATACGACGTATAATTAGGGAGTTATTAATGATTTTGTACTTTTTGTCCGAAATTTTTCTATGTCCCACGAATAACTTAAAAATTGATTCGAATTAAATTTCAAAAAATAGTTTTTTTTAATACTTTTATTATATTTTTTACGTCTTGTAGGGTCGGAAACCAACATGTTATTTTGATGTATTTTTTCGTCCCATGTATTTTTGGTTTCAGGTGATAGAATTATTTTCCACTAGGTCCCATCCTCATCTATATTATATAAAGCCACATGGCCGACTGACTGACTGACTGACTGACTCACTCACTCACTCACTCACTCACTGACATAAAAGTTTACCCACTTCCAAATGAGTTACAAACTTGAGATTTGGCAGAAACACTCCTTTCACCTTGCAACCAACATAAAAATTCAGAAAAGGTAATCTATATTATATAAAGCCACATGGCCGACTGACTGACTGAATGACTCACTCACTCACTGACATAAATGTTTAACCACTTCCAAATGAGTTACAAACTTGAGATTTGGCAAAAACACTCCTTTCACCTTGCAACCAACAGAAAAATTCCGAAAAGGTGCATTTTTTAATTTTCAACTCTACAAAAGACAAAAAAATGGGGGGAAGCTGCATATCTCCAGTAATATCTCTGAGTTAGATAGTGTGCATGGCCTATGTTGTAGACAATAGCACATTACGTCTTTTTTCTCTCTTGCTATTCCATCATACGACGTTTAATTACGGAGTTATTAATGATTTTGTATTTTTTGGCCGAAATTTTTCTCTGAGTGTGATATTGTACATGGCATATGTTGTAGACATTAACACATTACATCTTTTTTGTCTCATGCTATCTCATCATACGACGTTTAATTACCGAGTTATTAATGATTTTGTACTTTTTGGCCGAAATTTTTCTCTGAGTGTGATATTGTACATGGCATATGTTGTAGACATTAACACATTACATCTTTTTTGTCTCTTGCAATCTCTTCATACGACGTTTAATTACGGAGTTATTAATGATTTTGTACTTTTTGGCCGAAATTTTTCTCTGAGTGTGATATTGTACATGGCCTATGTTGTAGACAATAACACATTACATCTTTTTTGTCTCTTGCTATCTCATCATACGACGTTTAATTACGGAGTTACTAATGATTTTGTACTTTTTGGCCGAGATTTTTCTCTGAGTGTGATATTGTACATGGCCTATGTTGTAGACAATAACACATTACATGTTTTTTGTCTCTTGCTATTTCATCATACGACGTTTAATTAGGGAGTTATTAATGATTTTGTACTTTTTGTCCGAAATTTTTCTATGTCCCACGAATAACTTAAAAATTGATACGAATTAAATTTCAAACAATAGTTTTTTTAATACTTTTATTGTATTTTTTACGTCTTGTAGGGTCGGAAACCAACATGATAATTTGATGTATTTTTTCGTCCCATGCATTTTTGGTTTCAGGTGATAGAATTATTTTCCACTAGGTCCCATGCTCATCTATATTATATTAAGCCACATGGCCGACTGACTGACTCACTCACTCACTCACTCACTCACTGACATAAATGTTTACCCGCTTCCAAATGAGTTACAAACTTGAGATTTGGCAAAAACACTCCTTTCACCTTGCAACCAACAGAAAAATTCCGAAAAGGTGCATTTTTTAATTTTCAACTCTACAAGAGACAAAAAAAATGGGGGGAAGCTGCATATCTCCAGTAATATCTCTGAGTTAGATATTGTGCATGGCCTATGTTGTAGACAATAGCACATTACGTCTTTTTTCTCTCTTGCTATTTCATCATACGACGTTTAATTACGGAGTTATTAATGATTTTGTATTTTTTGGCCGAAATTTTTCTCTGAGTGTGATATTGTACATGGCATATGTTGTAGACATTAACACATTACATCTTTTTTGTCTCTTGCTATCTCATCATACGACGTTTAATTACCGAGTTATTAATGATTTTGTACTTTTTGGCCGAAATTTTTTTCTGAGTGTGATATTGTACATGGCATATGTTGTAGACATTAACACATTACATCTTTTTTGTCTCTTGCAATCTCTTCATACGACGTTTAATTACGGAGTTATTAATGATTTTGTACTTTTTGGCCGAAATTTTTCTCTGAGTGTGATATTGTACATGGCCTATGTTGTAGACAATAACTCATTACATCTTTTTTGTCTCTTGCTATCTCATCATACGACGTTTAATTACGGAATTACTAATGATTTTGTTTTTTTGGCCGAGATTTTTCTCTGAGTGTGATATTGTACATTGCCTATGTTGTAGACAATAACACATTACATGTTTTTTGTCTCTTGCTATTTCATCATACGACGTTTAATTAGGGAGTTATTAATGATTTTGTACTTTTTGTCCGAAATTTTTCTATGTCCCACGAATAACTTAAAAATTGATACGAATTAAATTTCAAACAATAGTTTTTTTAATACTTTTATTATATTTTTTACGTCTTGTAGGGTCGGAAACCAACATGATATTTTGATGTATTTTTTCGTCCCATGCATTTTTGGTTTCAGGTGATAGAATTATTTTCCACTAGGTCCCATGCTCATCTATATTATATTAAGCAACATGGCCGACTGACTGACTGACTGACTCACTCACTCACTCACTGACATAAATGTTTACCCGCTTCCAAATGAGTTACAAACTTGAGATTTGGCAAAAACACTCCTTTCACCTTGCAACCAACGGAAAATTTCGAAAGAGGTAATCTATATTATATAAAGCCACATGGCCGACTGACTGACTGACTCACTCACTCACTCACTGACATAAATGTTTACCAACTTCCAAATGAGTTACAAACTTGAGATTTGGCAAAAACACTCCTTTTACCTTGCTACCAACAGAAAAATTCCGAAAAGGTAATTTTTTAAATTTTCAACTCTACTAAAGACAAAAAAAATGGGGGAAGATACATATCTCCAGTAATATCTCTGTGTTTGATATTGTGCATGGCCTATGTTGTAGACAATAGCACATTTCGTCTTTTTTGTCTCTTGCTATATCATGATACGACGTTTAATTACGGAGTTATTAATGATTTTGTACTTTTTGGCCGAAATTTTTCTCTGAGTGTGATATTGTACATGGCATATGTTGTAGACATTAACACATTACATCTTTTTTGGTCTCTTGCTATCTCATCATACGACGTTTAATTACGGAGTTATTGATGATTTTGTACTTTTTGGCCGAAATTTTTCTCTGAGTGTGATATTGTACATGGCCTATGCTGTATACAATAACACATTACATCTTTTTCGTCTCTTGTTATTTCATCATACGACATTTAATTAGGGTGTTATTAATGATTTTGTACCTTTTGGCCGAATTTTTTCTCTGAGTGTGATATTGTACATGGCCTATGTTGTAGACAATAACACATTACATCTTTTTTGTCTCTTGCTATTTCATCATACGACGTTTAATTAGGGAGTTATTAATGATTTTGTACTTTTTGGCCGAATTTTTTCTCTGAGTGTGATATTGTACTTTTTTACGTCTTGTAGGGTCGGAAACCATCATGATATTTTGATGTATTTTTTCGTCCCATGCATTTTTGGTTTCAGGTTATAATTTTTTTTCTATTAGGACCCATATATATAGCTTTGTTTATTGGTTAATTTCCAGTATGATCTGATTATGTATTGTATTATTTTTAGAGGGGTTTTGTGGGATTGGAAACAATATGTGATTTTGAGTCCAATTTTATACTCTTCACGCGGTCTGTATCATGTGAGTTACTGTCCCTGTATGCTTTTTAGGTAGATTTCATTAGAAAGCTAACTATTGCAATGGGTACCATGTTTCGACTTCCGGAAAATTTCGACTTATCTTCGCGTTTCACATCACCCAGACCCCAAAACCACCGTCAGTTCAAATGTTTATATATAATTTATGTATATATGTATCTATATATATATATATATATATATATATATATATATATATCAGTTTCTTGTGGACACGATAACTGCCGTAATTTTGCACCAATCACTTTGAATTTTTTACATAATATGTATCCCTATAAAATCTCGGTCGAGTTCGTTAATGGGCAAAATCGGTCGAAGGGGGTGAAAATGGGGGTCTTTTTTCGAAAAAGTGAAATTTCGCTATAACTCTCTTAATACGTGAAATATCGATTCCCTTCAAAGTTCATAATATGTGTCGGATAAGTGCCAAAAATTTATGTCAAATAAGTTTTTTGATAGCACCAATCTTTGACCAAAGGGGTGGAAAAAAGTGGGTTTTTCGGGAAACATTAATCATATCTCTCTTAATAGGCACAATATCAAAACCGTACAAAATGGAAAATATTCCCCTAATAATTACCTAAAACTTTTGTCTGAAAGAATTTTTGATTTGACCCACCATTACGCCAAGGGATGAGAAAAATGATTTCGGAATTTTAAAAAATGCCAAGTGCCATCAGAGGTTACCATAACTACGCTTTTAAATTGATAAGGGATGATCTCTCAGAGGTTGCCAAGACAACGCCATTGACGAGATCACATTCATTTTGAGCCTACTTTTCACATTTTGCAAAAATGAGGAAAAAGTAGACTTATGAGATCGATCCGGGAAAATGTGTGTCTGTCTGTCTGGCTGCATGTGTGTCCCCCCCCCTATCAACTACTAAACAGCTGCAGCAATCAAAACCAAATTTAGTATGAGTAAAGATGTGCACCGGAATAGCTCACGTCCATATTTGAAAATGATGTCAGTGCTACCAACTGCTGAAAAAACACACTAGAAATTTGAGCTCCATGTTGGATATCTTGCAAGGCAAGCATGGGAGCTATTCCAAAATTGGAACACATGTAGATAATACTATTTCAGTTTAATTTCCAGGAGGCCAACCATGACAGTGTTGCCAAAATAATTTTAAGCCTTCAGATAGGTCCAATGTTTAAATGCATATAACTTCTACACTATCAATTGGATTTCAACCAAATTTTGTATGTAATATCTGTACATTAACAGATATGACTGAGCGTATTCTTAAGAGCCACCAGGGCTGCCAACTGTTAATATTTTTTCCCTCTATTTTTTTTAAATCCAAATACCAATATATCAGAAAGTATGCAAGCCAACAGCTTTAAACTATGCACAAGTATATTCTGACATTTTAGATTAATTTGGAGTAACTTATATACGTCAGTTCTACCAACATGATTATAAGCCTGCTGATAGGACCAATTCTTAAATACATGTAACTTCTATACTATCAGTTGGATTTCAACCAAATTTCGTATGTGATATGTGTACGATAACAGATATGACTATAAGTATTGATAAGAGCAATCAGGGTTGCCAACTGTTAATAAATGCTGTCTATATTCTTTTTCCCCCTAATATCAATATATCAGAAAGTATGCAAGCCAACAGCTCTATACTTTGCACACGTATAGCACCTGACATTCTAGATTAATTTGGAGTAATTAAAACAAGGCAGTGCTGCCAACCTAATTCTATGCCTGCTGATATGTCCAATTTTAAAATACATGTAACTTCTATACTAACAAATGGATTTCATCCAAAATTGGCACAACAAGATATCATAATAATTCAGATTATTTCTGACCAGCACACGCATGGTATTGTTGGCAACATGCTTTTACGCGAGCTGATAGATCCAGTGTCTAACTGCATGTAACGTCCATTGGACTTCAACCAAATATTGTATTCTGTACCTTAAGAGGTGGAACTAAGAATATATTCAGTCACCAGGGCTGCCAACTGTAGTGCTCTATTAGGCTACATTATACCAGGTATATTTTGAACTAATTAGATATTTCGATATTACCAACTTAATTTCGTCATTATTCTAGATAGGTTCATATACTTTAGAATAATCATTGGCATGAAAAGTAGGCTGTATAGTTCTTCACGGAACTTCTTGTTAGCCTACTTTTCACACTTTTCAAAAATGAGGAAAAGTAGACTTATAAGATATATCCGGGAAAATGTGTCTGTCCTTCTGTCCTTCTGTCTGTCTGTCTGTCCTTCTGTCTGTCTGGCTGTGTGTGTCCACCCCCCTATCAACTCCTAAACGGCTGCAGCAATCGAAACCAAATTTAGTATGAGTAAAGATGTATATCGGAATATCTCAGGCCCATATTTGAAAAAGATGCCAGTGCTACCAACTGCTAAAAAAACACTCTAGAAATTTGAGCTCCATGTTGGATATCTTGGAAGGTATACATGGGAGCTATTCTAAAATTGGCACACATGTAGATAATACTATTTCAGTTTAATTTCCAGGTGGCCATACATGACAGCGTTGCCAAAATAATTTTAAGCCTTCTGGTAAGTCTAATTTTTAAATGCATATAACTTCTACACTATCTATTGGATTTCAACCAAATTTTGTATGTAATATGCGTACATAAACATATATGACTGAGTGTATTCTTAAGAGCCACCAGGGCTGCCAACTGTTAATAATTGCTCTCTATTTTGTATCCAAATATATCAGAAAGTATGCAAGCCGACAGCTTTAAACTATGCACACGTAAATTACCCGACATTTTACATTAATTTGGAGTAACTTATATACGTCAGTTCTACCAACATGATTCTAAGCCTGCTGATAGGACCAATTTTTAAATACATGTAACTTCTACACCAACAAATGGATTCCATCCAAAATTGGCACAAAAGGTATATAATATTTCAGATTATTTCTGACCAGCACTCGCATGACATTGTTGCCAACATGCTTTTACGTGTACTAATAGATCCAATGTCTAAATCCATGTAACGTCCTTTGGACTTCAACCACATTTTGTATTCTGTACCTTAGGAGATGGAAGTAAGAATATATTCAGTCACCAGAGCTGCCAACTGTATTGCTCTATTAGGCTACATTATGCCTAGTATATCTTATTTCGAACTAATTAAGACATTTCGATATTACCCACTTAATTTCGTCATTATTCTAGATAGGTTCATATACTGTAGATTAATCTATGGCATGAATCTTAATTTTAAGAAAAGTAGGCTCTTTAGTTCGTCACGGAACTTCTTGTTCCATCTGACTATGAGGAAAGCGGCTAACTGGTAGCATGCTGAACTTCTATGCCCAAGGTGCTGGTTCAAAGCCGGCCAAAGTCGCCGGATTTTCTAAGAGCGCTAAAAATCCGTCAGCATGCTTTCCTTCGGAGGGGAAGTTACAACGTTCGTTGCAAGTTGCTGGTTGCGGTGGCATCTAGCAGCCAAGTTCACAGCTAGGTGTCGTTGACGTTAGTATTTGGTACAAAATTAGGTACTACTACTTATAATTGACCGTCTGCAGACCTTACCTGAATTACAGACCCATACAGTCATCAAAAATAACACCGTTTATCAGACAGATTCTACACACACCCAATGTACACGGGGTTACATGACCACCTTGTCGCAGACCCTAAACTGAGGAACCAACCAACATCTCTGCGGGAGATAAAATTTTGCGTGAAGAAGTAACAGACTGTTAGATAGTTACACATTAGTTCCAAACCTTGCATAAGGACAGTGTGATCACAAGTATAAAAATTAACCCCAAATGACAAGAAGGTTACCATCCCCATAAGACAGTAAAATGTTAAAAGTATGCATAGAAAGACGAAAAAATGTTAACTAATCTTTGTAAAATACTTTCTCGCAATAAATGAGGTCTGATCCTCCTACGAAAACCTGCATATTTTGCCTATTATAGCCTATCCCCTAGTTTGCCCGGTGAAATCTACCTCCGCCTTCCGGCGTGCCGAGAGGAATTTTTTTCAGAAGGTATAGTACCTAATATTTTCCACTGTGTGCTTTAATTCTGATGTAGGGTTTTATTTTTCGTCAATTGAATATTTTCGTGTGGCAGTTCTTGACTCTTCTTAGCCGTTTTTTGAAAGGAACGAGCAACTTGTATTCACAGATGAATGCGGCGAATCCTACCGACTTCCAGGGTACTTTTTTTATTTTTCTGCCTTAACTTTACGGTTGTATTGCACAAATGTATTTAAAATAACTGGTTTTAATCATTCTGCTGTATTTTTAGTCTACTTTTCTCATTTTGCTTAAAGGAGGAAAAAGTAGACTTATGTGATCGATCCGGGAAAATGTGTGTCTGTCTGTCCTTCTGTCTGTCTGGCTGTGTGTGTGTCCTCCCGTATCAACTCCTATACGGCTGCAGCTATCGAAACCAAATTTGGTATGAGTAAATATCTACACCTGCGTATCTCACGGCCATATTTGAAATTGACGTCAGTGCTACCAACTGCTGAAAAAACGCAATTGAAATTTTAGCTCTATGTTGGATATCTCAGAAGTTATGGATGCGAACTCTTCCAAAATTGGCACACAAATAGACGATAACATTCCAGATTAATTTTCATAAGTTCATACATGCCAGTGTTGCCAACATGATTCTAATTCTGCCGATAAGTCCATAATATAAATGAATGTAACTTTTATACTTTCAATTTAATTTGAACAAAATTCCGTATGTACTATGTGTACTATAACAGGTATGACTATACGTATTCTATTAAGCCGCCAGGGCTGCCAACTGTTGATAAATGGTCTCTATATATTTTAACATTAATATCAATATATCAGAAAGTATGCAAGCCAACGGCTCTAAACTTTGCACACGTATTGTATCTAAAATTCTACCTTAGTTTGGCGTAACTTATATACATCAGTGCTGCCAACATAATTATATGCCTGTTGATAGGTCCAGTCTTTAAATACATAAAACTTCTATACTAACAAATGCTTTTCGACCAAATTTCGTACGTGCCTTGTGTACCATAACAGTTATTACTGTACGTATTCGTAAGAACCAGCAGGACTGCCAACTGTAAGTAAATGCTCTCTCTAATTGTTCAATCCTAATATCAATATATCAGAAAGTATGCAAGCCATCAGCTCTAAACTTTGCACACGTATAGCACCTGACATTCAAGAGAAATTTGGATTAACTAATATACCTCAGTACTGCCAACATGATTCTAAGCTTTCTGATAGTTTAAATTTTAATTTCACATAACTTCTATACTAACAAATGGATTTATCCAAAATTGGCACTATATTAGATCGTAATATTTTCGTTTATTTCTGAGCATCACATACATGACTTAGTTCCCAACATGATTTTACGCGTACTGATTAATCCAATATCAAACAGCATGTAACGTCCACACTATCCATTAGACTTCAACTAAATGTTGTATGTGCATTCTATACCTTATGAGATGGAACTAAGAATATATTCAGAGTCGCCAGGGCTGCCAACTGTAGTAAGTTACTCTATTAGGCTTCACTATTTCAGGTGTTTTTCAAACTGTAGTACTTATAAATGTTAGTATTACCAACTTGATTTCGTCATTATTCTAGATAGGTCTATATAGATTGGCATGAATTCTAATATTTAAGAAATGTAGGCTCTCTAGTTCGTCACGGAACTACTTGTTTTTGTTTTGTTTTGAAATTATCATATTAGGACGTTAATCGAGGTGCATATTTAGAGGTGCTCAATATTGTAGAAAATTAATTTACATTCTACCACATAGAAACTGATATTCAATATATGTACGTATTTTTAGCCTACTTTTCACATTTTGCAAAATTGAGGAAAAGGTAGAATTATGAGATCGATCCGGGCAAATGCGTGTCTGTCTGTCCTTCTGTCTGTCTGTCTGTCTGTGTGTGTGTCCACCCCTATCAACTCCTAAACGGCTGCAGCAATCGAAACAAAATTTGGCAGGAGTAAAGATCTATACCTGAATATCTCAATGCCGTATTTCAAAATGATGTCAGTGCTACCAACTGCTGAAAAATCGCAATTGATATTTGAGCTCCAGGTTGGATACCTTCAAAGGTATGAATGGGACCTACTTTCAAATTGGCACACGTATACATAATAATATTTCAGTTTAATTTCTAAGAGGACATACATGGCTGTGTTGCCAAAATGATTATAAGCCTGCTGATAGGTCCAATTTTTAAATGCATATATCTTCTACACTATCAATTGGAATTCAACAAAATTTCGTGTGTGCTATGTGTACATAAACATATATGACTGAGCGTATTCTTAAGGGCCACCAGGGCTGCCAACTGTTAATAAATGCTCACAATTTATTTTATCCAAATACCAATATATCAGAAAGTATGCAAACCGACAGATTTAAACTATGCACACGTATAGTACCTGCCATTGTATATTAATTTGGAGTAACTTGTATACGTCACTGCTACCAAAATGATTATAAGCCTGCTGATAGGTCCAATTTTTAAATGCATATATCTTCTATACTATCAATTGGATTTCAACCAAATTTCGTATGTGTTATATACCATAACACATTATGTCTATGCGTATTCTTAAGAACAACCAAGGCTGCCATCTGTTAATAAATGCAGTTTCTATTTTTGTTACCCTAATATCAATAAATCAGAAAGTGTGCAAGCCAATAGCTCTAAACTTTCCACATGTACAGTACCTGGCATTCTAGATTAATTTGGAGTAACTAATATACTTCAGTGCTGCCAACTTGATTCTAAGCCTGCTGATAGGTCCAATTTTAAAATGCATGTTACTTCTAAACTAACTAATGGATATAATTCAAAATTGGCACAACAATAGATCATATTATTTCAGATTATTTCTGACCAATACATGCATGACATTGATGCCAACATGATTTTACGCACGCTGTTAGATCCAATGTTTAACTGCATGTAACGTCCATGCAATCCATTGGTCTTGAACCAAATTTTGTATTCTGTACCTTAAGAGATGGAACTAAGAATATATTCAGTCACCAGGGCTGCCAACTGTAGTGCACTATTAGGCTACAGTATGCCATGTATACAGTATGTCGAACTAATTAGGAATTTTGATATTTCCAACTTAATTTCGTCATTATTCTAGACAAATGCATATAGATTACTCATTGGCATGAATCTTAAATTTTAAGAAAAGTAGGCACTTCAATTCGTCACGGAACTTCTTGTTCTTCCTGAGATTAATAATCGGGTGAGTAAATACCCATATAGTCTACACATCATATTAGTGAAAATGGAAGGAAGTTTGTAATTTGACATGGCCGTTAATCTCTTGAACATGAGGCACGGGACCTCCTCTTTTTGTGTGGATTCTCAACCACAGCACTTGATATTTCAGATGGTAAATCTCACATGCATTCGATGAGAATTGAACCCAGTCAGCCTTGGTAAGAGGCAAGAGTCATGACTTCAGCATCACCACGTCACCTTCATAATAATAATAATAATAATGATAATAATAATATTAATCGGAATAGAAAGTCGAATGTTATTGCCAAAAAAATATAGAACTGAATGGGGAAAAGAATCTATATTTGCAAATATGCGTAATGTTGTAAACTAATTACTGGAGGTTATGCGTTCGTGTAAGTTTCTTAGTTCCAAGAAATTTACAGTTTCTGTGATATGTTAATGGGTTAATATATTACATGTTCTGAACAGCAGCGCATCGGCATTTTGGAACCCGTTAGCCACACCACACAATCTAAAACAGACTGTTTTGCTAGGGGACCTGCTTTATCAAATCTTCCCGCCATGATATACAGTAACTGGCAGTAGGCTAAATGTGTGTTAGGTAGTCAGCCCGAAGGCTGGTTGGATCCTCAAACAGTACCGCCGTAAGGTTATGTGAGTCGATACCCACAAAAACCCAAGGCAGCGCTATATTGAGGCGTACTAGGCAAAAAGAGGAGTGAGGTAGTTTGTCATTGCTTTCCTCACTGAGTCAATACACCAGTACTAACCCTATGAGTAGAACCTTTCACAACACAGGCACTGACTGTGCCCTGAATGTCATTACTAAGCACCACCCGTACCTCAGTAGCTTCCATATAATCACAGCCATGAATGAGACTGAGACATCGGTGAAAAGCCACCTTTTACTCTAGCCTGTGCCAACAGACAAATGCAAATGTACTGCATTCATCAAGGGATGGCAAACAGGCCTGTAGGCTAAATAACTTTTCATAATAAAACTCCTGAAAACGGTATTACAGGTAGGCTAGGGGTTCTGCGTTAACGAAATTTCCTGTCATGATATAACTGGCAGTAGGCTAGGGGACATGCCTTGGCAACCCCCCCCCCCATATTATTATAACTAGAAGTATACTAGAGGACCAGCCATGTCCTAACAGACTTAAACATATCAGTGCGCACATTCCACCCTCAATTGGAAATATATTTTAAAAGTGAGAAAAGAGATGTCAAAAGAGGCAATAACACTATAGATAATTAAAATTTGGACTCGTAACAAAACATTATCATATATTAAGTAGTGCATTTTATGGACTTGAGGGCAAGTGCAAAAAATCCGAAAATTTGACACGCAGCAAATGTGCGGGACTTCGT
Source organism: Meconema thalassinum (assembly GCA_946902985.2). NCBI lineage: Eukaryota > Metazoa > Arthropoda > Insecta > Orthoptera > Tettigoniidae > Meconema > Meconema thalassinum. The sequence continues at coordinate 4,269,388 of CAMPQE020000030.1, forward strand.
ACACTGAAGACACTATAAACTTATAGAAAAATTATAACAAAGCAAAACTAAGATTTTATTCAGACCATTAGCATAATTTATTTTGGTAGGTGACACCCACGAATCAACTAAAAATGTACATCAATGGAAAATCTGCATGCAACATATTCGTCTTTATTATTAATATAAAGTCACAGCAGTAGTGGTTTTGTGAGAGTTCTAATGCCTCCTCCTCCTCACCCTCCTCACAAGATGGCGGCAGCTCGATATCTCTCGAACGCATGGTCGGATTTTGACAAATGAGGTGTCATTGAACTCGGGCTGATACCCCCTTTCTAATGGACAATATATTTCAACCCCAAAAGTAAAACCTAACCCTACTAGGGGGTAAAATTGTAATTTTTTAGAGAATCTCTCTTTCCAATTGCAACATGGGAGAGTTTGAATGCTAATATGGAATGAAACGTTGTTCTACATAAAGTGCATGTGTTCGGTGGAAAGCCACTATGAATTAACATGCTTGTTTTTTGTTTTTTACGCATGCCCACTCATAGCTTTTATAAGAGGGCGGGCTTTTTAAAGATGGTGGCTGTAGTGTAACCTAACCTAACCAACCTAACGGGTCCTTGTTGACAGGTCCTTGTGGACGAGTCCTTGTGGACCGGTCCCTGTTGACAGATCCCTGTGGACGGGTCATTGTTGACGAGTCATTGTTGACGGGTCCTTGTTGACGAGTCCCTGTGGACGGGTCATTGTTGACGAGTCCTTGTGGGCAGGTCCTTGCGGACGAGTCCTTGTGGATGAGTCCCTTTGGACTGGTCCCTATGGAATAGCCCATGAATTTATTTAAATTATGTCAAAGGGCCTAACTACATTTTTGTGTAAAGCAGTGTATTGAACTGACGTTGTTCACTAATTCCCCACTACTATAATGTGATAACGATATGAAAGGAAAGTGACGAAATACATGTGAACATACAAGGGATCTAACTTGGTGGATGGATGTGTTCTAACGAGTCATTTGTAGTTGAGAGAGAATAATACATGTTCTTAAGATGTTAAAACTGAGGAGATGGTATGTGCAGTAAGACGTCTTGTTATATTTCCTGTGTCATATTACAGACATGGCAGAGAGCGCACAGATCTGTTGCTATTACTATCGCTGCAGTAATTTGAAACCGCAAGTGTTCATTAAGACATTGGGTGATGATCATGCAAAGTTAGCAGTTATTGGATATTACACAGGTGTTCCTTCCGGTGTCATGTTGCTGACATGGCAGAGAGTGCACACTGCTGTTGCTATGACTGACGCTGCAGTAATTTGAAACCTCAGGTGTTGATCAAGACAATGGGTGATGACCATGCAAAGTCAGCAGTCATTGGATACCACACAGGTGTTCCTAGTGTACTTTGGACTCTCAGCTGTATTGGGAAAGGAATTGCAATGATCTGCAAAAAACTGCTGACACGAGCGATGAGAGTTTATATAAGAGGAGTGTCATATATATCCCTACTGTCAGTCTTTATTACTCGCTTTGAGTGAACAGTGCTCTATTACTGCTCAAGAGTTGTAAAAAAGCCGTTTTGGTAGAAAATCATTAAATTATTTTGCAAGGTAAGTACTAATTATTAATGGATTGTAGTATTTTATTACTAATTTATGTTGAAGTTATTGATTGGAATGTATTTATTGATTGATTGATTAATTTGTTTACAGATAATTGGGTACCTGTAGGTTACCAGATTCCTACAATCTGTTCATTCAGTGGCAGCAGTTGATCAATTATAAAAAGGTAAGTGCCCCTCTAATAACTTTTAAACAGCTAGAGTGATATTTTCCAATGTTCACTACTACATGTCAGTGAAAATGGTATATTTAGCAGTCAAAAGTTGGAACTACTTGACCATGATGTGTAAAGCTAAATTTGTAGGTTAGATTTTGATTACCGCTCTATTAAGTCCGAATGTTCATTGCTAGGTGTCAGTGACAGAGGGAATATTTAAAGACTTAACCCCAGTTCACCTAACATAACCTAACTTTACCTAACTTAACCTTGTCACGTGACATGTTTTACAAGTTTAGACTTGCTTTATGACTGACTATGACGTCACACTTAGGTCACTTAACTGGTGATCGCTGGTTTCCAATATGTGACATGTTCTACAAGTTTAGACTTGTTTTAAGACTGGCTATGACGTCACACTTAGCTTACTTAACTGGTGGCTGCTGGTTTCTATCACGTGACATGTTCTACAAGTTTAGACTTGTTTTAAGACTGGCTATGACGTCACACTTAGCTCACTTAACTGGCAATCACTGGTTTCTCTCACTCTATCAAGTTCCAATGTTCACCGCTAGGTGTCAGTGACAGTGGTATATAGTATCCCCAGTTAGAACTACATGAAGTTAGACTTGCTAGGAGTTCACAGATGATCGATTTAAATACCCTGCTATAACCATTGACTGTAATGTAATTAAACTATTTATATTTTACTTTGTTTTATCTTTTATTAACATTTATGATTTCTTTCTTTTATAGGTAATTTTGAAAGTGATCATCATGTTCAAGTGTGCTGACTGTAAGAAACAGTTTTCAAGACCTGACAACCTTCAACGACACGCAAATGCTAAACATGACATTAAAATGTTTGTGTGCAGTCATTGTGCTACCACATTTAACAGACAAGATAATCTTGCACGTCAAGTAAATTTAATGCATGTTAGTTCAGCACCTTTTTCGTGTTCAGTTTGTGATCTTGGTTTTTCTGCTGTAAAGCGATATCAATCCCACATGGTTGAAGTGCATGGAGAACAACAGGAATTGAAATCTGTAAAACCATCAACTAGCACGGAACCTTTAAACGAATGTGACGCTCAAAAGCGTAAACGTTCTCAAGATTGTGAAAATAGTTGTGCAACAAAAAGAAAGAAGAATGGTGAACCTTCGATAACACATTGTGATGTATGTAATATTGATATACCTTCTTCAATCATTCATGGACATTTACGCAGTATTCAACATAAAAATAACGCTTGCCATGAAAGAAATTCTGGAAATATTCAACAAATTGGTAGTGCATTTAAAAGTCGAATTGTTAGTTATAGACTTTATAGTAAAGAAAAAACTCAAAGTATTGAAACATTTTTAAAAAATGTTCAACCTACTGTGTTTGGCTTAGTAGAAAATGTTTTAGTAGAGCATACAACAATTAAAATGAATTTTGAACTTTTTGGACTCTATGTAAAAACTGGGAGTGAAGGTGAAATTACGGATATCAAATCTTTCAATTCAAAAAACATAATTGTTAGCGAATCAACTAATATTAGTAATATACCAAAATATTTCAAGTGCTATCATTAAGAAGAGTGAAGAGTTCCAGGAAAGGGAGTCAGGCTGGGCGTTGGTTGAAGTACTTTATTTAGAAACCAACATGAATAAATATAACCCCCATCAAGCATCATCATACATTGATTTGCCAGGATGGATTAAACGAAAGAGAGCTGTTGTGAATGTTTTGAATAGTGATCAAGCATGTTTTGCGTGGGCTGTAACCTCAGCTCTCCATCCAGCAGTGAGGGACACGATGAGAACATCATATCCTCACTATTCTTCAGTGTTAGATTTAAAAGAAATAGAATTTCCTATGGCGATAAAAGACATTCAATGTTTTGAAGAGCTGAACAATGTAAGTATTAATGTTTATGAAATTGAAAATAAGAGTATAGTTGGTCCTCTATATTATACTCAGGAAAAAAAGGATGCTCATGTAAATTTACTATACATAACCGAAGGTGAAAATGCTCACTATTGTTGGATAAAACATTTAAGTAGACTTGTCAGTAGTCAGGTTTCAAAACACAATGGTAAAAAGTGGTTGTGTGATGGCTGTTTGTTATATTTCCAGAAAGAGTATCAACTATCACAACATCAAAAATGGGGATGTAATCATGTTTGTACGGTATTACCGACTCCTAAAAATAACATTCTAAAATTTAAGGATTATGAGAAACAGCTTCGAGTACCATTTGTTATATATGCCGACTTTGAGGCTTTGCTAAAACCATTTAATACATGTTCATCGAATCCAGCCCAACCTTTTACCAACACTACTCACATTCATGAACCTTTTAGCTTTGCATATTATATTAAATGTAGTTATGATGACTCTTTAAATAAGTTTGAGCTCTATAGAGGACCTGATGCACCTAAAGTTTTTATGGAAAGGCTTGAGAAAGATGCCATCCGTATATCCTCTATTTTAAATACGATCATTCCAATGGAACCACTAACTTTATTAGAGCAAATGAATTTTGAAACTGAAACTAATTGTTTTATATGTGGTGAATGTTTATATACAGACAGGGTTCGCGATCATGACCATTTAACAGGAAAATATCGTGGTGCTGCTCACCAAGAATGTAATTTAAATTATAGAGTAAGTAAATTCATTCCGGTCATTCTACATAACGGTAGCAAATACGATAACCACTTTATCGTTAAAGAATTTGGAGCTTCAGATGTGAAAATTGATGTGATTGCAAATAATAAGGAACAATACATATCGTTCACAAAATACATCAAAACTGACAATAAGAAAACGATAAAACTGCGATTTTTAGATTCAGTCCGCTTTATGCCGAGTAGTCTTGATAAGCTTGCTAGTAATTTAAAATCAGATCAGTTTCATGAAATTCAACGTGTCTTTCCTGAAAAAGATGATTTTAATTTGATTTGTCAAAAGGGTATATTCCCTTACGAATATATTTACTATGTGGAACGTCTTGAGGAGTGTTCTTTACCACCGAAAGATGCATTTTACAGTTCCTTAAACACAAGTCATATCAGTGATCAGGAATATTTACATGCACAACGTGTATGGACACAGTTCCACATTCAAACTTTAGGAGAATTTTCAGACATATATTTGAAGACAAATGTGTTGTTATTAGCAGATGTTTTTGAAAATTTTCGGAATGTTTGTATGAAAACTTATGACCTTGATCCTTGTCAGTATTTCACTGCTCCTGGGTTAAGTTTCAATTCAATGTTGAAAAAAACGAAAGTAAATTTAGAATTAATGACTGATATAGACATGATCAATTTTATAAAATCATCAATTCGAGGTGGATTAAGTCAATGTAGTGGACGGTACTCTAAAGCGAATAATAAATACATGCCTAGCTACAACCCTTGTGAAGAGTCAAAGTATATTGTCTACCTCGATGCAAATAACCAATATGGTTGGGCTATGAGTCAATATCTACCACTGAAAGATTTTCGCTGGCTGACACAACCTGAAATTGATGTCTTACATGTTGACACTCTTAATGATAACGATGATAAAGGATATATTTTAGAGGTAAATCTTGAGTACCCTAAAGAGTTACATGATGATCATAATGATTTACCATTTTGTTCTGAGAATATGAAATCTCCATACATCACATCACGAACAAAAATGTTAATTGCTAATGTAAATAATAAATGTAAATATGTAATACATTATCTAAACTTGAAACAGTGTCTACAGCATGGATTGAAATTAACTAAAATTCATCGCGTATTGCAATTTCATCAGTCAGCATGGCTCAAACCGTATATTGATCTAAACAATAATTTAAGAACACAGTCAACAAACGCGTTTGAAAAGGATTTGTATAAACTCATGAATAATAGTGTTTTTGGAAAGACTATGGAGAATGTTGAAAAACGAGTTGATGTAAAGCTGATAACAAAGTGGGAGAATGATGGTAAAAGGTATGGTGCGAGCAACTTAATAAGCAAGCCTAACTTTCATAGCTGTTCAATTATTCATGAGGATTTAGTTGTAATACAAATGAATCGTCTTAAAGTAACTTACAACAAACCCATATATGTGGGTTACACCATTCTGGAATTGTCAAAAACACTTATGTATGAATTTCACTATGATTATGTAAAGAAAAACTATCTTGATAATGCTAAATTACTCTACACAGACACAGATTCTTTTATTTATGAGTTTAAAACTGATGATTTTTATGAGGATATCAAAACTGAGCTAAATAGGTTTGATACAAGTGACTATCCCGAGGATAATATTTACCATTTGCCTCTAGTAAACAAAAAGGTTCTTGGGAAAATTAAGGATGAATGTGCTGGTGTTATTATAGACACCTTTGTAGGTACAAAATCTAAATCATACAGCTATATGACAATTGATGATGTAGTAGTAAAGAAATTAAAAGGAGTGAAAAAGAATGTTGTTAGTAAAGAGTTAGGTATAAGTGATTATAAAAACTGTATAGTTAGTAACCCACCTGTATTATATAAGAAAATGTGTGTATTTAGAAGTAAAAATCATCAACTACATACCAATTTGCTGAACAAAGTTGCTTTAAGTAATGAAGACAACAAACGATTCATTATACCCAACACGTTTGATACTCTTGCTTGGGGAAATAGTCGCATTGACGACTATTACTTTACTTAAGTCTAATGATCACTATATTGTAATATTTGTAGTATGTTTTATATTGTATTTTTTTTAAACTGTAAGTAGAATGTATAATGTTAGGCTACTCTAGATTAGTAAAAATAAGATAAGTAATACATTTTAGTGTAAAATGTTTTGCTTTTGTATATTACGAAAAAGATTTTAAAAAATGTACAGAATGTGTGAACTAAACAAGGGAAATGTAAAATATGTAAAATGGAAATTGTAAATATCCATGTATGAAAAAGTGAAATGGCTATCACCATTTTAAAATTAAAAGACATTGTGATCTGGTAAACCTTGTTTTTATTTCACAACAACAAAAATGTACAGAATGTATAAACTAAACAAGGGGAATGTAAAAAAAGGTAAAGTGGAAATTGTAAATATTCATGTGTGAAAAAATGAAATGGCTATCAACATTTTTAAAAATATAAGACATTGTGATCTGGTGAACCTTGTTTTCATTTCACAACAAATAGGGCTTTACATAATAGAATACAAAGAAAGGCCAATTCCTCAATCCTTTTCATTGTTCATGTCCACTCATCATTAACTTTCCTTTTATAGCCAACCTCTCCCCCACTGAGACATCACAGGATGTCAAACGTTGTTTAGCTCTTATCAACAATACTTTATCCACTACACGTCTTAAAGCAGAATGACTATGACGATAAGAAAGGTCGTGTTCTTTACATGCTTGATCCAAAGAATTAATAGATATTCACTTAGCATAGGGTCTTGCGACCATGATTTTGGTACATGTTGCCTGATTTCTTTCACGGTATTGTCTGTCACATAATAAATGAACAACTTGGAGAATACTAATAATTCATCTTTGGTAAGACTATCCAGGATCTTGAGTCCATGATTTTGGTATAAGTTGCCAGATTTCTTTCACGGCATTGACTGTCACATAATAAATGAACTACTTGGAGAGCACCAATAATTCTTCTTTGGTAAAACTATCTGCATATCGATGACAGATAACCTTTTAGTTCCTCCCTTAAAACAACAACACTACCTCTTGCATAATCTGCGATGTTGATGGCTCTTGAGACGTGAAAGATGGATTAAACATAACTTTTACATCAACAGGAGTTAGACTTTGCTCAGTAAACAATGCACTGTCATGAGCCACAGTATTTTTTTTCTTGGACTTGCTTTTTTTCTTTTCTTTATAAGTGTTTGAAACGGTGTATTAAAAGAGAATGATAAACATCCAAAGGGTAAATAGAGTAACAAATAAAGAAAAATGAAAATGATACTTCCATATCAATTGTCAAGCATGAACTAATCTCTAGCAAAGTTCACTCAATACTATAAATAATAGTTTAAAGTGGGTGCAAAAGTGGGTGCAAAAGTGGGTGCATAAGTGGGTGCAAATGTGGGTGCATAAGTGGGTGCAAATGTGGGTGCATAAGTGGGTGAAAAAGTGGGTGCATAAGTGAATGCAATAGTGGGTGCAAAGGTAGGTACAAAAGTGGGTGAAAAAATGCCCCCCTTTTTGAATCTCGCTAACACCCCCTTTTTAATCTATTTTTTGAAATTTTGACAAAGGGTCTAAGTGCACTTTTTTTAATATCTCGCGAACCAGTCTCTGTTGACGGGTCCTTGTTGACGGGTCCCTGTGGGCGGGTCCCTTTGGCATAATTTGGATAAAATGCATGGACCAGTCCATAGGGATCAGTCCAAAGGACCCGCCCACAGGGACCCGTCAACAAGGACCCGTCAACAGAGACTGGTTCGCGAGATATTAACAAAAGTGCACTTAGACCCTTTGTCAAAATTTCAAAAAATAGATTAAAAAGGGGGGTGTTAGCGAGATTCAAAAAGGGGGGCATTTTTTCACCCACTTTTGTACCTACCTTTGCACCCACTATTGCATTCACTTATGCACCCACTTTTTCACCCACTTATGCACCCACATTTGCACCCACTTATGCACCCACTTTTGCACCCACTTATGCACCCACATTTGCACCCACTTATGCACCCACTTTTGCACCCACTTTAAACTATTATTTATAGTATTGAGTGAACTTTGCTAGAGATTAGTTCATGCTTGACAATTGATATGGAAGTATCATTTTCATTTCTCTTTATTTGTTACTCTATTTACCCTTTGGATGTTTATCATTCTCTTTTAATACACCGTTTCAAACACTTATAAAGAAAAGAAAAAAAGCAAGTCCAAGAAAAAAAATACTGTGGCTCATGACAGTGCATTGTTTACTGAGCAAACTCTAACTCCTGTTGATGTAAAAGTTATGTTTAAACCATCTTTCACGTCTCAAGAGCCATCAACATCGCAGATTATGCAAGAGGTAGTGTTGTTGTTTTAAGGGTGGAACTAAAAGGTTATCTGTCATCGATATGCAGATAGTTTTACCAAAGAAGAATTATTGGTGCTCTCCAAGTAGTTCATTTATTATGTGACAGTCAATGCCGTGAAAGAAATCTGGCAACTTATACCAAAATCATGGACTCAAGATCCTGGATAGTCTTACCAAAGATGAATTATTAGTATTCTCCAAGTTGTTCATTTATTATGTGACAGACAATACCGTGAAAGAAATCAGGCAACATGTACCAAAATCATGGTCGCAAGACCCTATGCTAAGTGAATATCTATTAATTCTTTGGATCAAGCATGTAAAGAACACGACCTTTCTTATCGTCATAGTCATTCTGCTTTAAGACGTGTAGTGGATAAAGTATTGTTGAAAAGAGCTAAACAACGTTTGACATCCTGTGATGTCTCAGTGGGGGAGAGGTTGGCTATAAAAGGAAAGTTAATGATGAGTGGACATGAACAATGAAAGGATTGAGGAATTGGCCTTTCTTTGTATTCTATTTTGTAAAGCCCTATTTGTTGTGAAATGAAAACAAGGTTTACCAGATCACAATGTCTTTTATTTTTTAAAAATGGTGATAGCCATTTCACACATCAATATTTACAATTTCCACTTTACATTTTTTACATTCCCCATTGTTTAGTTTACACATTCTGTACATTTTTGTTGTTGTGAAATAAAAACAAGGTTTACCAGATCACAATGTCTTTTAATTTTAAAATGGTGATAGCCATTTCACTTTTTCATACATGGATATTTACAATTTCCATTTTACATATTTTACATTTCCCTTGTTTAGTTCACACATTCTGTACATTTTTTAAAATCTTTTTCGTAATATACAAAAGCAAAACATTTTACCCTAAAATGTATTACTTATCTTATTTTTACTAATCTAGAGTAGCCTAACATTATACATTCTACTTACAGTTTAAAAAAAAACAACAATATAAAACATACTACAAATATTACAATATAGTGATCATTAGACTTAAGTAAAGTAATAGTCGTCAATGTGACTATTTCCCCAAGCAAGAGTATCAAACGTGTTGGATATAATGAATCGTTTGTTGTCTTCATTACTTAAAGCAACTTTGTTCAGCAAATTGGTATGTAGTTGATGATTTTTACTTCTAAATACACACATTTTCTTATATAATATAGGTGGGTTACTAACTATACCGTTTTTATAATCACTTATATCTAACTCTTTACTAACAACATTCTTTTTCACTCCTTTTAATTTCTTTACTACTACATCATCAATTGTCATATAGCTGTATGATTTAGATTTTGTACCTACAAAGGTGTCTATAATAACACCAGCACATTCATCCTTAAATTTCCCAAGAACCTTTTTGTTTACTAGAGGCAAATGGTAAATATTATCCTCGGGATAGTCACTTGTATCAAACCTATTTAGCTCAGTTTTGATATGCTCATAAAAATCATCAGTTTTAAACTCATAAATAAAAGAATCTGTGTCTGTGTAGAGTAATTTAGCTTTATCAAGATAGTTTTTCTTTACATAATCATAGTGAAATTCATACATAAGTGTTTTTGACAATTCCAGATTGGTGTAACCCACATATATGGGTTTGTTGTAAGTTACTTTAAGACGATTCATTTGTATTACAACTAAATCCTCATGAATAATTGAACAGCTATGAAAGATAGGCTTGCTTATTAAGTTGCTCGCACCATACCTTTTACCATCATTCTCCCACTTTGTTATCAGCTTTACATCAACTCGTTTTTCAACATTCTCCATAGTCTTTCCAAAAACACTATTATTCATGAGTTTATACAAATCCTTTTCAAACGCGTTTGTTGACTGTGTTCTTAAATTATTGTTTAGATCAATATACGGTTTGAGCCATGCTGACTGATGAAATTGCAATACGCGATGAATTTTAGTTAATTTCAATCCATGCTGTAGACACTGTTTCAAGTTTAGATAATGTATTACATATTTACATTTATTATTTACATTAGCAATTAACATTTTTGTTCGTGATGTGATGTATGGAGATTTCATATTCTCAGAACAAAATGGTAAATCATTATGATCATCATGTAACTCTTTAGGGTACTCAAGATTTACCTCTAAAATATATCCTTTATCATCGTTATCATTAAGAGTGTCAACATGTAAGACATCAATTTCAGGTTGTGTCAGCCAGCGAAAATCTTTCAGTGGTAGATATTGAATCATAGCCCAACCATATTGGTTATTTGCATCGAGGTAGACAATATACTTTGACTCTTCACAAGGGTTGTAGCTAGACATGTATTTATTATTCGCTTTAGAGTACCGTCCACTACATTGACTTAATCCACCTCGAATTGATGATTTTATAAAATTGATCATGTCTATATCAGTCATTAATTCTAAATTTACTTTCGTTTTTTTCAACATTGAACTGAAACTTAACCCAGGAGCAGTGAAATACTGACAAGGATCAAGGTCATAAGTTTTCATACAAACATTCCGAAAATTTTCAAGAACATCTACTAATAACAACACATCTGTCTTCAAATATATGTCTGAAAATTCTCCTAAAGTTTGAATGTGGAACTGTGTCCATACACGTTGTGCATGTAAATATTCCTGATCACTGATATTACTTGTGTTTAAGGAACTGTAAAATGCATCTTTCGGTGGTAAAGAACACTCCTCAAGACGTTCCACACAGTTAATATATTCGTAAGGGAATATACCCTTTTGACAAATCAAATTAAAATCATCTTCTTTAGGAAAGACACGTTGAATTTCATGAAACTGATCTGATTTTAAATTACTAGAAAGCTTATCAAGACTACTCGGCATAAAGCGGAATGAATCTAAAAATCGCAGTTTTATCGTTTTCTTATTGTCAGTTTTGATGTATTTTGTGAACGATATGTATTGTTCCTTATTATTTGCAATCACATCAATTTTCACATCTGAAGCTCCAAATTCTTTAACAATAAAGTGGTTATCGTGTTTGCTACCGTTATGTAGAATGACCGGAATGAATTTACTTACTCTATAATTTAAATTACATTCTTGGTGAGCAGCACCACGATATTTTCCTGTTAAATGGTCATGATCGCGAACCCTGTCTGTATATAAACATTCACCACATATAAAACAATTAGTTTCAGTTTCAAAATTCATTTGCTCTAATAAAGTTAGTGGTTCCATTGGAATGATCGTATTTAAAATAGAGGATATACGGATGGCATCTTTCTCAAGCCTTTCCATAAAAACTTTAGGTGCATCAGGTCCTCTATAGAGCTCAAACTTATTTAAAGAGTCATCATAACTACATTTAATATAATATGCAAAGCTAAAAGGTTCATGAATGTGAGTATTGTTGGTAAAAGGTTGGGCTGGATTCGATGAACAAGTATTAAATGGTTTTAGCAAAGCCTCAAGGTCAGCATATATAAAAAATGGTACTCGAAGCTGTTTCTCATAATCCTTAAATTTTAGAATGTTATTTTTTAGGAGTCGGTAATACCGTACAAACATGATTACATCCCCATTTTTGATGTTGTGATAGTTGATCCTCTTTCTGGAAATATAACAAACAGCCATCACACAACCACTTTTTACCATTGTGTTTTGAAACCTGACTACTGACAAGTCTACTTAAATGATTTATCCAACAATAGTGAGCATTTTCACCTTCGGTTATGTATAGTAAATTTACATGAGCATCCTTTTTTTTTCCTGAGTATAATATAGAGGACCAACTATACTCTTATTTTCAATTTCATAAACATTAATACTTACATTGTTCAGCTCTTCAAAACGTTGAATGTCTTTTATCGCCATAGGAAATTCTATTTCTTTTAAATCTAACACTGAAGAATAGTGAGGATATGATGATGTTCTCATCGTGTCCCTCACTGCTGGATGGAGAGCTGAGGTTACAGCCCACGCAAAACATGCTTGATCACTATTCAAAACATTCACAACAGCTCTCTTTCGTTTAATCCATCCTGGCAAATCAATGTATGATGATGCTCGAAGGGGGTTATATTTATTCATGTTGGTTTCTAAATAAAGTACTTCAACCAACGCCCAGCCTGACTCCCTTTCTTGGAACTCTTCACTCTTCTTAATGATAGCACTTGAAATATTTTGGTATATATCACTAATATTAGTTGATTCGCTAACAATTATGTTTTTTGAATTGAAAGATTTGATATCCGTAATTTCACCTTCACTCCCAGTTTTTACATAGAGTCCAAAAAGTTCAAAATTCATTTTAATTGTTGTATGCTCTACTAAAACATTTTCTACTAAGCCAAACACAGTAGGTTGAACATTTTTTAAAAATGTTTCAATACTTTGAGTTTTTTCTTTACTATAAAGTCTATAACTAACAATTCGACTTTTAAATGCACTACCAATTTGTTGAATATTTCCAGAATTTCTTTCATGGCAAGCGTTATTTTTATGTTGAATACTGCGTAAATGTCCATGAATGATTGAAGAAGGTATATCAATATTACATACATCACAACGTGTTATCGAAGGTTCACCATTCTTCTTTATTTTTGTTGCACAACTATTTTCACAATCTTGAGAACGTTTACGCTTTTGAGCGTCACATTCGTTTAAAGGTTCCGTGCTAGTTGATGGTTTTACAGATTTCAATTCCTGTTGTTCTCCATGCATTTCAACCATGTGGGATTGATATCGCTTTACAGCAGAAAAACCAGGATCACAAACTGAACATGAATAAGGTGCTGAACTAACATGCATTAAATTTACATGACGTGCAAGATTATCTTGTCTGTTAAATGTGGTAGCACAATGACTGCACACAAACATTTTAATGTCATGTTTAGCATTTGCGTGTCGTTGAAGGTTGTCAGGTCTTGAAAACTGTTTCTTACAGTCAGCACACTTGAACATGATGATCACTTTCAAAATTACCTATAAAAGAAAGAAATCATAAATGTTAATAAAAGATAAAACAAAGTAAAATATAAATAGTTTAATTACATTACAGTCAATGGTTATAGCAGGGTATTTAAATCGATCATCTGTGAACTCCTAGCAAGTCTAACTTCATGTAGTTCTAACTGGGGTTACTATATACCACTGTCACTGACACCTAGCGGTGAACATTGGAACTTGATAGAGTGAGAGAAACCAGTGATTGCCAGTTAAGTGAGCTAAGTGTGACGTCATAGCCAGTCTTAAAACAAGTCTAAACTTGTAGAACATGTCACGTGATAGAAACCAGCAGCCACCAGTTAAGTAAGCTAAGTGTAACGTCATAGCCAGTCTTAAAACAAGTCTAAACTTGTAGAACATGTCACATATTGGAAACCAGCGATCACCAGTTAAGTGACCTAAGTGTGACGTCATAGTCAGTCATAAAGCAAGTCTAAACTTGTAAAACATGTCACGTGACAAGGTTAAGTTAGGTAAAGTTAGGTTATGTTAGGTGAACTGGGGTTAAGTCTTTAAATATTCCCTCTGTCACTGACACCTAGCAATGAACATTCGGACTTAATAGAGCGGTAATCAAAATCTAACCTACAAATTTAGCTTTACACATCATGGTCAAGTAGTTCCAACTTTTGACTGCTAAATATACCATTTTCACTGACATGTAGTAGTGAACATTGGAAAATATCACTCTAGCTGTTTAAAAGTTATTAGAGGGGCACTTACCTTTTTATAATTGATCAACTGTTGCCACTGAATTAACAGATTGTAGGAATCTGGTAACCTACAGGTACCCAATTATCTGTAAACAAATTAATCAATCAATCAATAAATACATTCCAATCAATAACTTCAACATAAATTAGTAATAAAATACTACAATCCATTAATAATTAGTACTTACCTTGCAAAATAATTTAATGATTTTCTACCAAAACGGCTTTTTTTACAACTCTTGAGCAGTAATAGAGCAATGTTCACTCAAAGCGAGTAATAAAGACTGACAGTAGGGAGATATATGACACTCCTCTTATATAAACTCTCATCGCTCGTGTCAGCAGTTTTTTGCAGATCATTGCAATTCCTTTCCCAATACAGCTGAGAGTCCAAAGTACACTAGGAACACCTGTGTGGTATCCAATGACTGCTGACTTTGCATGGTCATCACCCATTGACTTGATCAACACCTGAGGTTTCAAATTACTGCAGCGTCAGTCATAGCAACAGCAGTGTGCGCTCTCTGCCATGTCAGCAACATGACACCGGAAGGAACACCTGTGTAATATCCAATAACTGCTAACTTTGCATGATCATCACCCATTGTCTTAATGAACACTTGCGGTTTCAAATTACTGCAGCGATAGTAATAGCAACAGATCTGTGCGCTCTCTGCCATGTCTGTAATATGACACAGGAAATATAACAAGACGTCTTACTGCACATACCATCTCCTCAGTTTTAACATCTTAAGATCATGTATTATTCTCTCTCAACTACAAATGACTCGTTAGAACACATCCATCCACCAAGTTAGATCCCTTGTATGTTCACATGTATTTCGTCACTTTCCTTTCATATCGTTATCACATTATAGTAGTGGGGAATTAGTGAACAACGTCAGTTCAATACACTGCTTTACACACAAATGTAGTTAGGCCCTTTGACATAATTTAAATAAATTCATGGGCTAGTCCATAGGGACCAGTCCAAAGGGACTCATCCACAAGGACTCGTCCACAAGGACCTGCCCACAGGGACTCGTCAACAATGACCCGTCCACAGGGACTCGTCAACAAGGACCCGTCAACAATGACTCGTCAACAATGACCCGTCCACAGGGATCTGTCAACAGGGACCTGTCCACAAGGACTCGTCCACAAGGACCTGTCAACAAGGACCCGTTAGGTTGGGTTAGGTTAGGTTACACTACAGCCACCATCTTTAAAAAGCCCGCCCTCTTATAAAAGCTATGAGTGGGCATGCGTAAAAAACAAAAAACAAGCATGTTAATTCATAGTGGCTTTCCACCGAATACATGCACTTTATGTAGAACAATGTTTCATTCCATATTAGCATTCAAACTCTCGCATGTTGCAATTGGAAAGAGAGATTCTCTAAAAAATTACAATTTTACCCCCTAGTAGGGTTAGGTTTTACTTTTGGGGTTGAAATATATTGTCCATTGTAAAGGGGGTATCAGCCCGAGTTCAATGACACCTCATTTGTCAAAATCCGACCATGCGTTCGAGAGATATAGAGAGATATCGGGCTGCCGCCATCTTGTGAGGAGGGTGAGGAGGAGGAGGCATTAGAACTCTCACAAAACCACTACTCACAGAAAAAATAAAAACCGTAAATTCAGAACGTTATGTTTTAAACACTTCAACCCATTACTTTCCCTAAAAATACACGGATTGTCAAACGCACCGGGGGCTTGGGGGCGGAGCCCCCAACGAGCAAAGCGAGTATACATATAAAATTAGTGGACAAGGCAGCTCCTCTATGAAATGAAACTGTATGATGAAGGTATTATTATTCTGCAATTTCCCCCTAATTAGATGAAATCACATTAGCAAGGAGGGACAAGGTTAACCTTAGAGCGGTCGGGTGGAAAACGTAACGTGAACGGTCGGACTGGGTCTGGTAGACCCATTGATCTCTATATTACTACTGGGTGATCTCTATATTACTACTGGATGTCTCGTTACCACGGCTGGAGTGAGGCCGCTTGCTTGGCGATTACATTTGCCTGGTGTTCGGGGCGACAATCGCTCAAGCTGCATGGCGCGCTCGTTGAAAGGATGCTTACATAGGCTTATTGAAACCCTAATTCTGATGGGAAATTGTCATCACGAGCTGTTATAAATGAAAACGAAGACATTTGGTGTAAGCTGTCATTCTACAAAATTTCTTTGTTTCAAAATACATGGCAATGACTACAATTTACAGGTGAAGTGAAGTGATACATAGGCCAATAGGGAATGTTAATTTCCACGCGCTTTGATATAAAAACTAGGCTATTATGGTAGATTTAGCATAATATGAAAAATTCACTTGTTGTTTAGGCTATTAACTACTAAGCTCTTTTGATTTTCAATCTTTCAGGCATAGGAATGCAAACTTGAGCAACTTCCATGCTTATCTTTCTGCATGCCTGTATAAATATATGTACCCTACAATCGTTTACGTGGCCTACATACATCAGTTAGTTATGGTTGATTTAAGGGGCGGAACAGCTAGGTCATCTGTCCCTATGGATACAGCAATAAACAATAAACATAGGGTCATGCCATTAAAGGATGGGGGGGATAAGCCTTTCTTTTATATAGGGAGTATATTTTGCTTATTCAGATTATTATTCTGGATTATTTGGGCAACATTTTAATTTCTCCACTTTAACTTCAATTTATGACAAAATTTCATTCTGAAGTTTGACTCTAACAAAGTGTATTTGTTGCAACAATAATTACTCTTCTCAGGAAATTGTTCCTTGGTTATTATAATATTGAACACATACAATCCGCAATGTAAGGTACTTGATATGTAACTCATATCACAGTTCAGAGTTCCAGTCCCTAGAAAATGAGGATATCAGAACAAGAAAGAGAAGGGGGCATGTGAGGCAGGAAAAGGAAGCATACTCTAGCGCCCAGAAACATTACCCAAATAGCTTTGGGGTCAGAAAAAAAACTTGAGGTAACCAAGGGAGTTCTGGCAGTAAATATGTTACCCTGAAACATGTGAATGCAATGTTCTATGAAAATACGGTATATCCTTCCTGCAACCCAGAAACTGCTGGCATCGATTGCAGTAATACATTATGTTTACGACTGACAGAGAAAGATACTTTTTTAACAGAAGCTACTGTACACTGCCAAAGTAGTCTTGGCAGCAGTTTTATGTTGGGTGTGTGTTAATTTGTCTGATAACCTGTGTTACTGTGATGTCTGTACTGGAGTGTGTATATGTAGTAGAGGTATGATTTGGGTAGGAAGCGGCAGTGGCCTTAAATTGGGTACCATCCCGGCATTTTCCTGGAAACTACTTTCAACCCACCTCGATCCATTTTTGCCTCACGAGGTCGAGTGTACCCCGCTCCAGCCCTCAGACGAGAATTAAAATGTTCTTGGTAGTGGCGGGAATCGAACCCGGGCCTCCACGGTGACAGCCAAGAATGCATTTTTGCGCAACTATATTCAGAAACTAGGCTATTATGGTAGATTTACGCTCTAGTCATTTGAGATTTTTGACTTAACAACGAGGTCCTTTAAAATAAATATCATATTTATTTTCTTCTCAGATCCTCATAAATTAGTTTGTACTAATTAACAGCTACATGTAGTCTGGAACTGTTATGAAATAACTTTAATATTTTTAAAATAAATACGGTAACCATTTTCGATATAATTATGCCCGCCATTCACACGTTTGCGATGGCTTGGTCACGTCAAACGTATGACAGAAAGAAGAATTAATAACAATGGTTACATACTGAGATTACTGGAAAGAGACCTGTTGGAAGACCTAGGAGGAGATGGCTGGACCAAGTGAAGGAAGATATCACATCCAAGGGAATCAACTGGGATGAAGTCTTGAAGGAGCAGTGGTACATGAATCGACCAAAATTGAGAGCGCTCGTAAACCACACCCGAGAAACTGGAGTGGAAACTTTATGATGATGATTCACACATTTCATACTGTCAAACAGCTGAAAGGGAGTAGATCTCCCCCCCCCCCCCCCCCCCCAGACGAATGTAACCGATTACCTGGACTCAGATTTTCGTGCGGCCAATGGGAGGAATGTGACATCCCGTAGTATTTTACAGATCATTGACTGTCACCAGCTACCTAGCATAACATGTTCAAGCACTTACAGACAAGGGTGATTGCAGATTAATGTAGGCTACTTGATACCACACAACAACCCCATTGTTAACGCTAACCATAAAAAGTTATTCTCTTGTAGAAATCCTTAGCCAATGAACTAGCATCTCTGTTGTGGAAGCTTGCAATAAAACATGCTGTGTAATTCGTATATTTTTCTGCAAAATGTAATTGAGTTGACAACACTCGTGTTAAGATAACTTGTTTAACAGCGGAGGTAAATACTTACGTGCCCAGTGCTTTCAATTCACAGTACTTAATTGTCGAAGGTATAGAGGAGTGGGCTATTTAACCAGAAACAGCCTTATAACAACTTACAAATTACCCCTATGTAAAAATCCAGTTGGAGTCGATAATGTTTTTTGTTTGAAATGGGTGTTTTGTAACAAGAGGAGATCCTAGTTACAGTGGATTCCGAATGCTACTAGTGGCTATATACAATACCTGTGCAGTAAATTGTGTTCAATTTAACGTGCCTAATCTAGCCTTTTTGATTTTTTTTTATCATCGGTGCTTTATCGTCTGAAAGAATAATATTTAATCTACTTGTCGCAAATAAAGTTTGTGTGTAGCCTACATAGGAATAAGGACACCAAATGTAGGATTCTTTATTTCCCTGCTCTATAAGCAGCCACAATTACTTATTCATTTTATCAATTCAATCGCAACTTATTCGACCAGCGTGTGTTTCACTGTTGTCGAGTAACGTAACATATAACCACTCATAATCGTTGTGCACTTCCTCATCTGTTTATTGTATATGAGAATGATTCGGCGTAGGCTACTGGTATAAGTAAGGCCTTTAATTAATACATAACTCTTTTTGTGTGTTCTAGTTTCCTGAACACAATGGAGGAACAACTATTTATTAAAAGTGAGCCAGACAGGTTGACTCACACAGTTGAATTCGTCAACATTGTAAGTTGAACTTTGATTCGTATAAGTTTATGGAGTACCGGTAACATTGTATTCTTAGTGATGTTGATGAAGAGTAAGGTTTAGTGACTTCAAATGGCACGCTAACGTTTATATGCGTTTGAGTATTCAGTCGCTTGACTGGTTTGATGGAACGCTCCATGTTTCCCAGTCCTGAGCGAACCGTTTCATCTCTACTTAGCTACCAGACCCTACATCTAAGTCAATCTGCTTAACAAACTGTATCCTTGGTCTACCCTACAATTCTTGTCCTTGGCTCTTCCTTCCATAACTAAGTTTGCTATTCCTGAGTGTCTTATAAAGTGTCCTACCAACCTGTCGCTTCTCGTAATTAGCAGTAGCCTGAAACATCTCTTCTATCCCATTCACCTTGATACCTCTTCATTTGTAACCCCATCTGATCTTCAACTTTCTCCTGTAAAACCTCATTTCAAACGCATCAATTCTCCTTTTTCTGCTGCATCGTGTAGTTTTTGTAATACACGTAACCTAGTACTCATATTGTGTCTGCATATCTTTCATTGTGTCATACTTGTGTTACTTCGCAGGAAACAGATGTCCTGTTGCCCTCAGATACCGTGAAAGACGAGGCTGCTGATATATTTGATGATGAAAGCATAGCAGTAAAGGAGGAACATGAACCCCAGGTAATTATTGGTTCTGCGTTACTTCTCTTATCATAATATGAATGATTTTTAAAATGAGTCCTATTTGGAAGATTGGAATACTTAGTCATGTTTTCCATAAGAACACCTAACAGTAGCTGATTTTATTGTATTGATACTCCAGTTCCACTCTGCTAGCACCCTGGATCCTATAATAGGTGAAGTCTACACAATATGCCATGTTATAACTATATCATATAAGGCATTTGAGATATGATTGCCCTTAAGCGATTGCGGAGCTGGTTGCAACAGACTAGTGGGAAAAAGGGAAGGCCGCCATAGCATAGCAAGCATAGCATAGCATGAAACAATGTAAATATTCTAACTTGGGCGTCAGGAATCATATTTCTAATGAATATCCATCACCACATCTTTCTTCTTCTATTTCTTGAACACGTGACTGCTAGCAAACCAATCAGAATACCTTTCATTATAGGCAGTTGTGCTATGCAATTACACGACTAATGCACTTTGCCTCTGGGGGCTCATTTGTAAACTCTTGATGTAAAGGACAAGTTTGCAGAGTTCCAAGTTCTCTAGAATAATTTGGCTAAGTTCTTGTTTTAGACAGCGCATGTGTATACAAAGAATCTGAGTATCAACTTACCACGACTACAGTAATAGGAAGTTGCTTGGAACCCACGTGAACTGGAAGAGACCGTCATTGTTTGTGTTTACTTGTGTCGGGCTCCTCTCTTCCATTTCTTCATTTGACAGTCCCTAGTCAGCTCTACCTCAATATTGATCCCGAAAGTTATAGGTACCGTAATCATCCTATTCTCACCCTAATTGATGGTTTTATTTAGTCCCTGTTAACTTATCCTAATATCATTAGAGTTCAGACCTCTTCCTAACCTTTATGGTATAATGGTGTAATTGCTTGGCACAGCTGCCTGGAATATCAGGCATTCTGATAAATTACACTTTTCATAAAAAGTACCGTAACTAAAAGGGCAGAGATCATGAAGACACGTTTTCCCCAGCGTGTACGATTTTAGTTGGCTATGACGCGATTTGGTGACAGTGATATCACGTACATTTTCTCCATGATGCACTGATCTACACTTCTTTTAATGTGTTAAATAATTGAATATGACACTGACAACTTCCCTATTGCACTTGTTAATATTTTTATAATGCTCAGCCTGGCTACCTCCTCTTCAAATACGAAGTACGTCCAGAAAGTTAGTTCCGTTTGGTAATAACATTAAATTGTGTACAGATACAGAAAAAATATTTATTGCACAAAATTCTACAACCCTTAAACTACTTTTCCACATAACTGCCGAAATGTTGCAGGCATTTGTCGTAGCGTGGCACGAGTTTTTGGTTACCTTCTTCATAGACGTGTGCCGCCTGTGTCTTCAACTAGTAGTACGTTCCGCTGCAGCGCAGTTCCGCCTATGCGCGGTAGACGCTCTGTATCAAGGAGAAGAAACGTGCGCCATTTGGAGAGCGCTGTCAGCCACGTACGCGTTGTTGTGCATGTTTACTCGTACAATGGCAGTGTTGATTGAAAATCCCGCCGCTTGTGAAATAAGATCTGTGATTCGTTTTCTGAATGCTAGGAAAGTGAAACCAATTGAAATTTATCGGCAAATTTGCGAAGTGTATGGACAAAATGCGATGAGTGATTCAATGGTGAGAAGATGGGTCTGACAGTTCAATGAAGGACGTAGTGAAGTGCACGATGAAAAACGAAGTGGGCGTCCATCTTTGGTTACAGAAGAACTGGTTCACGCGATTGATGTCAAGATCCGGGAAAACCGCAGGTTTACAATTAGTGCTCTCGCTATGGAATTTCCCCAAATCTCACGATCACTAATTCATGAAATTGTTACCGAAAAGCTGAACTTTCGTAAACTTTGCCGACCTGGGGTACGAAAGATTCTTACGGAGCAACACAAAACAAAACGGATGGATAGTGCACTTCAGTTTTTGATCCGTTACAATGAAGGCGGCGAAGAATTTCTGACACAGATAGTCACAAGAGATGAAACTTGGGTTTCTTACGACTCCCCTTAAAGAAAGCGGCAATCAATGGAATGGAGGCACACTTCATCCCCAGCAAAGGTTAAGCCGAAACAAATCTTGACACCTCGGAAAATGATGTGCACGGTGTTCTGGGACTGGAAAGGCATCTTACTCATTGATTTCTTACCGCGTGGTGAAACAATCAACGCAGATGCTTACTGCAAGACACTTAGGAAAATGCGCCGCGCAATACAGAATAAGCGCCGATGGTTGCTGTCAAAAGGTGTTGTTTTTCTTCACGACAACGCACGACCACACACTGCAAATGTGACGAAAAACCTCCTACAGGGATTTGGCTGGGACGTGTTTGACCACCCTCCGTACAGCCCTGACCTCGCTCCTAGCGACTTTCATCTGTTCACACATCTCAAGTCTTTCCTTGGCGGTCAACACTTCAACAATGACGACGAGCTGAAAGAAGATATTTCCAGCTGGTTGAAGACACAGGCGGCAAACTTCTATGAAGAAGGTATCCAAAAACTTGTGCCACGCTATGACAAATGCCTGCAAAAGTTCGGCAGTTATGTGGAAAAGTAGTTTAAGAGGTGTAGAATGTTGTGCAATAAATAATTTTCCTGTATCTGTACACAATTTAATTGTAATACCAAACGGAACTTACTTTCTGAACGTGCCTCGTATAACATGATTTTAATACAGAAATCTGGTCTCTAAAACCATCTATGACGAAGTTACACTGCACACAGTATTATATATTATTATTTCTACTCTTAAGCTCTGATATTAAACTTTGCAATTTGCAGCACGTTTTCACACAGCACGACGACTGACAGTGTACAGTTTACAAGTGTTCAATTAATTCAACAAAAAGTGTGTGAAATATTCGACGGGTTACGAGCGTATTCCGCACTGGCAAATAAATGTTCTCCACCATATTACACATAATTTCACTGATTTGTTACAGCTTTCAATACCATGTGGTCCTATGCACTAATCTCCATACTCACGCTGCCAATTGTTCGACAAGTACTGTACAATAATGAGGAAGCGGTCCGGCTTTATCTCTCTGTGACCAGTAAGGTTGCCCCTTCACCATGTCCTTCTACATCATTCCATATATTTGTTACTAGCACCGATAACCAAGAGGTTAGGCCCCTTAATGCAACAATCATCACCACCATGTTTATTATTGCGAAATAAAATAATGTCGAATATCATGGAGTAAATTTCCAACTCAATTTATTTTGTTGCATGTGTCTACTGTTATTTAAATATATGTCTCCATCTCTTGAGTCTGATGTAGTTCACAGCTCACTCGATCCTTGCACAGCCCTCTCATGCATCTTTCTCCATGCAATAGCTTGGCTCACAATATCTGCGTATAATTTGGTGTCACGTGGTGTGACGTAGAATTCAGATAAAGGCTGGTTTATGATCAATTGAACGGGGCAATATATTGTGCCCGTAATACTCCGCGATACCTCTGGTTCGAAGGATAAATCAACTTTCGTAAGATCCCTCCACCAGCAAACACACATGCATTTGAGCTAGTCCAAGCACGGGACCGTTACCCTCGGGGATTGGGTGTGGTTATGAAGCTAATTACATGCTAATTAATAAAAGGAAAGTTCAAAATCTACTACAAATAAGCACACATTTTAATATATAAAACTTGTGTCCTTGAGTGTTTTATTCACCAAAGATCCCTAGCCAACTCAGTATTGGGGACATGTTAGCTAGTCCACAAGCTAACTAGAAAATAAACACTCGTGATAATAAATCCCATCTTACATTACTGTCTGAATATCACCTCCAGAAGTCCTATATACAGAAACGTCACACAAATTCAAGCTATGAAATGGTACAATAATAATTCCTACGCATGTACACATGTCAATTATTCATCAAATCAAATTGCATTGCTCCCATCTTCGGCAGTATATGCCTAATCCCCTGCCGTTCCAGTAAAATCCGACAAAGAAACCAGAATGAAGATGTTACGACGGAACCACATGCACCATTTAAATTAATTGAATTAAATCAAGCCAGTTGAATCCTCTTCAATGTATCCTACTAAACGTCGCACAAAATAGTCATACCTATGATGTATTATAAACAAATGATATACAAGAAAAGTATGTGGAAGAAAAACATGATTTTGCCTGGGTTGTCGTATTGGTGACAGCTTATCAGATGTTCCTTCAGAAAGTCGTCTCGCAATCAGATAACTGCCATATGTCTTGTATGTTGCGTGGTGTTTGCAAAAGAATCAAAGTAATGGAAACCTGCGTATGCTTTAATTCCACCTATGTAAAAGGACTTGTTCTTAAAGCAAGTAATTTCCCTGCAGGAATATACTGATCTGACTGAGGATATTAAGACAGAAGAACATTCTATACCAGAGAATGTTCCAAACGTCAAAACAGAAATACCATCTTTAGTGATTGGTCGAGATTTGAAAGAGGTAAGTGCCTTGTTGGGTTACTACTTGTTGCTTCTTATAGGATGCCTGACCTGATAGCTATCTTCATCTCACCATTTCATTTAAGGGAATACACAATTGTTTATTCAGTTCGTACTGATGACAAATGGTACCTCACCATTATTATGTTGGGTATGATACTGAAAGTACTTGATTTGTTAATACAAGGTAAAGTATTATTTTTTCCGACTAGTCCCGGACCTTCCTCTATGTATGCCGTTGATCTATCTACTGAGCTAATGGAAGATAGATCTTAATGCCCACAGGTGAAGAGTACATTATGTGGAGCCAGTATATCTTAGCACAACCACGAATTTGTTGCCTGTTGTCATCGAGCCATTCACCTTTTTCATATATATCATTACACATATATATTTACTCTTTCACACTGCTATTCCCCAGGCACTTAATCAACTGTGCTGGTAATCCATCGATTCCATTTGTTTTTCTATTCTTCATCTCCGTTAAAGCCCTTCCCACCTCACCTTCCAAGGTAATACTAATGGGCATAAAATATTAATTAACAAGTAGTTCCGTGCCGAACTAAAGAGCCGACTTCTCTTAAAATTGAAGATTCATGCCAATCTATATAGACCCATCTAGAATAATGACGAAATGAAGTTGGTGATACTAAAATTTCTAATTACTGCAGTTTGAAATACACCTGATATAGTGTAGCCTAATAGAGTTACTAACTACAGTTGACAGCCCTGGTAGCTCTGAATATATTCTTAGTTCCAACTTAAGGTATAAGAATGCACATACAAAATTTGGTTAAGTCTAATGGATAGTATGGACTTTACATGGTGTTTGATATTGGATTTATCAGTGCACGTAAAATCATGTTGGGAAGAATGTCATTTATGTGATGCTCAGAATTAATCTGCAATATTACGGTCTATTTCAGTGCCAATTTTGGACAAAATCCATTTGTTGGTATAAAGTTACATATAATTAAAAATTGAAACTATCAGAAAGCTCAGAATCATGTTGGCAGCACTGAGGTATATTAGTTACTACAAATTAATCTAGAATGTCAGGAAATATACGTGTGCAAAGTTTAGAGCTGATGGCTGGCATACTTTCTGATATATTGATATTAGGATTAAGGAAATTGGGAGAACATTTATTATCAGTTGGCAGCCCTGCTGGTTCTTACGAATACATATAGTCATAACTGCTATGGTACACAAAGCACATACAAAATTTGGTTTAAATCCATTTGTTAGTATAGAAGTTATAAGCATTTAAAAACTGGACCTATCAGCAGGCTTCGAATCGTGTTGGCATTACTGAGGTATATTAGTTACGACAAATTAATCTAGAATGTCAGGTACTATACGTGTGCAAAGTTTAGAGCTGTTGGCTTGCATACTTTCTGATATATTGAAATTAGGGTAAAAAAAGAGAACATTTATTAACAGTTGGCAGCCCTCGTGGCTCATTAGAATATGCACAGTCATATCTGTTGTAGTACTCATAGTACATACGAAATTTGGTTGAAATCCAATCGATAGTACAGATGTTACATGCTTTTAGAAATTGGACATATCGGCAGGCTTAGAATCATGTAGGCAAGACTTGCATGTATAGACTTCTGAAACTAATTCTGAAATGTCATTATCTATATGTGTGCCTATTTTGGAATAGTTCACATGGACAATTTATGTGATATCCCACATTGTGTTATTAAATTGTGACGGCTGAAATTTGCTTTCACCAAATTCTATTTGAAATGTCATAAGAGGATATTATAAATATTCCTTTCGATCCACTCCTCACTACTGCAGCACATGAGAAAGGATCGCTGTTAACTACTATACCTATACATATAATGACTAGCAGAAGTACCCGTTCTTCGGTATTGACAAACAGACATTATCAATTGAGTTACTGTTGCAATGGATAGGGGCTTGTCATTCCTTCATAAGTTGATCAGCGTGCAGTTAGATTTCTGGGATCATCACAGACACTGTTAATTTAAGGGCCTTAAAATATGGTTTTCAGAGACCCTTCATAGATTCCCGATTTGTGTGTCTCACATTGAAAAACGCCACATATGCTTTGGACGTCCTTCTGGGATAATTTTTATATTTTGCCTATTTTAGCATGTATTTGTAAAAGTATTTCCCAATGTCCACCCATCTACGAAACGTACGGTGAACAGTTTTATAAATGACTAGCTGAAGTGCCCGTTCTTCGAACGGCTTTTAGTACTTGCTGGCCTAAATCATTAATATAATCACACATTCGTAATGTAGTTATGTTATTTCCATGTTACCAAGTACATGTGTAGACTACATGCATTTTCACTCACCCAATTACTAATCATAGGTAGGAAAGTGAAAATCCACAGTCTGTTGTCAGTCGACCGACCGAGTCAGGGAATGGAATGAATGAAACCCCCATCTAACAGCGAGGATATGAATTGTGCCGGCTGCCGAAGCCTGTCGCACTCCCCTGGGGCAATGATTAAATGAATGACAGATGAAATGAAATGATAGTGAAGATTGTTGCTGGAATGAAATTGTGACAGGGAAAACCGGAGTTCCCGCAGAATAGCCTGTCTGCCTCCGCTTTGTAGGTAGGAAAGTGCGTTTATATATTGGAAATAAATATCTGCTTCAATGTTGTAAAAGTTAAATAACCTGTCTTAAATATTGAACACCTATCGTTTAACGTCTTCATACTATATTAAAACATACAAACATTATGCTAAAAATACATCAAACGTGGTAGCAATTATCATATCCGCAGTAAGTAATATTGCGGAAACTACGTATCATGTCATGATAAAGAGTAACAGTAACAAAACAAACCTTAATCATCCCAAGTAATAATAACAAAATCAATTTTAATCACAAAAAAAATTCTAAGTTTATGCCGTGTCTTGTGCGATATTTCGCCTAGTAACTCCAAGATGGTCATCAGCGAGCTCTTGTGGTCTATTTGCGGACTACCAAAGGAGTAGGAAACTGCGCGTTACCTCAATTCTGATGTAGAACACCTCCGCTACTTTACTGCGAGCGCTAAACGCTAAAACAGTCTTTCACCTCCCTATAAAGGCTTCCAAAATGATTGTATATTGAATTTGAGTGCCAAGCATTTAAAACTCAGCAATTTTTTTAGGTTTACGCTGTATTTTGTGCGGGGTTTCATTGGCCGTGAAAGACAAAATACCAACTTTATTGAAATAAGTTTACCCAGTTCTGAAGTAAGATTAATTATGAACACTCAATAAACTAATGTGACAGTCGGTAGTCTTCGACACATTCGTCTGTGAATTTGGGTTCCTGATCATAGTAAAAAACAACAAAAAGCAGATAAATATTTTCCAACAGAAATATTCAGTTAACAAAAAACGCATCTATAAAAATAAAGAAAGCGTACCGTGCAAAGTAGAAAGCACTATAACATTGTAAAACAGCGTTAAGATCCAAATACTCACATAAAATAACTGGCACAAAGAGTATAAAAATAGACTCAAAATCACAAAACAGTTCACGTAGAGACTAACATAGACTAATATCGCTCGCGTTGACTGTGATTTATAGCACAATTTAGGTTTTACTCGCTAACCGTTGGAGATACACGAAAAGTGATAAGGACCTTTGGGATAGAAAATTAAATTTTAAAGCCCGTACTTGCCATCAAAAGTTTGCTATTTCTTAGCGTTCTCTTTTTATTTGGAATGGAAATATGAAATTTTGAAACAAAAGGGTGCATTGACGTCTCTAAAATATGTCACCATTTTTAAATAGCGAAAAATATCGGAATCAAAAGTAACCTGTTTGTAAACCAGGTAAATCAGCTACATCCATGCAAAATTTTATTTAAATAGGACCAGTGGTTCTTGCGTGATTGAGTAACAGACAGACACACACACACCATCTCATTTTTATATATTAGTATGATTGATGTATTGACTCTCATGGATATCATACCTATGCGTTCATATAGACCTACCATTCATCCGATTACAAAGAAACTTTGGTGACTTGTTGTGTACTTTCCTTCGAAGTTTTTGACTTAGTAAATCCATGTTACAATAGGTAGTGCACGAGTAGATTCAACAAATTAGTGACGGCGCGTGAATCGTTTCAACAAAGTCCCATATGCGTTCGAATTGTACCCGTTCGTCCTGGGGATGCGATGACCCATCTGCTATTACATCGCATTCCTGGATTTCCAGGACAGAGCGGAGTTAAATGAACACCTAGTCAAATAAGGAATGTGTCGGAAATTCAGTTGAAATATCTCAAAAGCAGAGGGTAACACGAGATAAAGTATCTCCAGGGTCGTTACGGGTTTAAATTTAATTTAAAAAAATACAAATATCAATGGGCGCCATCAACTGAATCCCTAGCAAACCACATCCTTCCTGGTTAAGCCTTAATTAAGACAAGGAAAGAAAAAGGAAAATCACATCATCATCAGATCACAACTAAGATAAAAACAAATTTATTCAACTTTGATAGTCAGACAGACATATTAAACACACATCCTACCTGAGAGCATGGTCGAATGCCAACGTTAAATTGTCATTGTCCAGAAAATCGAACCATCTCCATTCTACTCAAAGTGTATTTAATCCACATAAAATAGGAAAAAATTCTCAAGTTCTCTTGGGTTCTCAAGATCACCGTAGCACTATGTCTTTACGTCACTGACATTCGTGATAACTGAGACCTAACTTCTCTTTAAATTAACATCATGAATGTGGATGTAAAAATATTATTAATCTGTCTAAACACACATATAATAACATATTTTAAATATCACATAATTTATGGCTTGCATGGCATTATTCAAATGCTGAATATGTTAGTAAAATGCTCCTAAACACCGAATAACTAATTTACACTATTTACACTGTCATTAATCATTGCTGGTTTGTGAATCACAGAAAATCCACTATTCATTGGTTATAATTATCATCATCATCAAAATTAATTGTTTAATTCATCAACACAAGTTGCAATTCTTCAAAACATTCCTCAAATAAATTTATTTAAATTCATTTAAATTTATTAATCATCAGCTTCTTTATTTAATTATCACCTTCCAATTCAGTTATTCATCATCTATTCAATCATCTATTAATTTACTTAAGTCAGCTTATTTATTCAATCTTTAATTCATCCATGTATTTAATTCATTGATCTATTCCAAAATTTAATTTATCAACTTATTTAAATTTTATTCATCTGGTTATTTAGATTTTTATTATTTCATCTAGTCATTCTGATTTTTATTTCATTAGGTCAGATCATTAATATGCTTAATTTTCAGATTATTATTTCATTAATTATTATTATCAGAAAATCTTGTATTATCAACATTATTTATTTGTTTAATTTCCTAACAAATTGTTTAATATGGGTTATAGAACGTTGTCTTACAGTTTTATCACTTCCAAGTTATATCTAGTATTTAATTATCATGCCAAAAAATATTATTGCCTTCACAAATTCACGTTGGATCTCACTATCCACAACTACATTATATATCCTCACTTTATCAAATATCACATTTGAATACCACAATTATTCCACAAAACTCCATAAATATTCAGCGCACAGCATGAATCTCAAAAATTATGCTAGACTGGGTTCGACAACCTCATGTCTGCTTCAAAATACATTAGCAATATTGCAACTTCCACTTGGCAACTTCCACAAAATGCCTATCACAAACTTCACTTAATCACGTTGCATGATCTACAAAATACATAACTGGCTTCAAATTATCAACGCACACAATCTCCAATAACTGTAATTAATCTGATCACATCTAGACAACTTCTTAAACAATTAGGAAAAATATTACCTTAGTAATCGTAATCAAATTCAAGATCTGCTTTCAAATAGCATAAATTCTCTCAAAATTCTCATAATTCACTTCACAGAAAAACACCAATGTGCTATAATCTCTCACATCGAAATATGCAATACTGATCTGCCTTAAAATAAATCTGACCATTAATGATTCATCTTATAAGATTCAATTACTTTAAATCATTCTCAAAGGTATCAAATTCAATCATAAAAATTATCAAAAGCATCAGCTGTAACAGCTGTTAAACTGAAAGTACTCTCAAAAGAGTATAGCAACAAAATATTGGATTGGCAAACAGAATTACAAAATGTAACCCTGCTGACATGTATTTTTAATTTATTTAATAAAATTCGACTGATATGTGACTAGTAGTTTCTTGTTTGATCCTCTTACAATCTCAAGTACACTCGGATGATAAAAATGAGTTCCTCAATGGCAAGTAAGATGAGTAACCACCACACGATCGTATAAATACGAAAGGCCTTGCCCCGTCGTCTAACATGATAATGCCCTGAACGATGGATAAAGATGTGTACCACCACGCAATCATATAAATACGAAAGGCCCCATCTCGTCGTCTCATGAGTGAATGTACCAGATTGGAATCAACAAGTCTCTAGTTGTCACATAAAAGCGATATTCATTCACTTGAGTGAATAACATCTTAATATCTCCAAACAATCCAATGGAAAAAATCCCTACCGATGAATAATACACACTCGCTAGTATGCAATGAACTGACAAAGTGATTTAAATAATCCAATTGCAGATCACGAGTTCGAAATACTCGTCACAAAAAAAAACTATCCAAGAAAAACTATCCTTACTGGAAAATGTCTAAAAGACCAAACATCTGCTTAATAAAGCCAAACAATGGTGAGAATTTCGTATAATGGTGCCTGCCATATCATATGGTAACGCCATATTCTAGCAAAATTCGGACAAATAATGTTTAAGCCATGTCTAAATAATTGTAAAACTCCTACTAGAAAAATATATACATGTGTGCCCAGTATTCAAAAAAGTCATATTAGAAAGTCATAACTCTTACAGTACCTTCTCATATCAGCTGTTATTATATTTCAAAGATCGTCGATTATTTGTGTGTAATAAATTTCTCGAAAGATCGACGTGAATATCGTATCACCCACGCAATAACGATCGCCTTCATATCCCAAGTGAATCAGCTGTTAGACCTCCTCTTTTTCAGGAATCGAATCCATCGCTCCGTGGTGCCATCGCGTCTCTGTCTTCGTTTACTCCGACATGATGAACTGTATGTTATCCATAATGGATACTGTCCAAATCCTTACGTAAAAGTTCATAAAAGCAGCGTACCCCATATTCTTCTTTGATGTTACGCCACTGTCCCATACAATGTTCGGTTTGCTTGTTAAAAGTTCAATCTCCACAGCGGTTAAGTCTCACTTGCAGAAAATAAATTTTATTTATGAGAGTGTATACGTTTTTGAAACACCCTGTAGCTGTGTTCGTACTCGGTATTTTGTGATAATTCATGAAAACGAATTCTATTAATGCACGTGCCAATGTTCATAAGTGCATATAATTGTAACAGTTCGTTTGCTTAAAACCGTTAATGTTGTTTGGACCCCATGGTCGCTCTACATATTCCATTATGAAATGCATAATCGTAATGTCATTTGAATGTCTAAGTTCATAATTGCAGTATATTATAATTATCTGCCTGCGCGATTCTATTACTGAATATAAGTCCCAACTCAATGTTGTAACTGAATGTTGAAATGAAGTTCAGCTTCTTTACTGTTGCCTGGGTATAAAAGTCGGAACTAGCCCGCTCGGATCTACTGCACTGTTCCAGAATGAACTATGCTTAAAGCCGGCCTCGCCATGCCGCTTTGCTATACTGTTCTGCGTTATAAAATGCAGCTCGAAATAAAGTTCTCAAACTCGTATTACAATGCTGTTCTGAACCCCGGCTTTTTTTCCTCCGTACACGGCCCGTACAGCCTGCCGCGTTACCGGTCTTCTCGCCGTCTGCCCTGCGTTGTTCGCCTTGGCTCACTGACCTACTTCCTGCTCTCTGCTTGGTTAAGTAATACTGTCGCCTTCGCTTTACGTAACAAGAGCTGTTCACCGCTCGACTTTACCGTACGCTCTGCGCATGTGTACCGCTCAGCTCGCTGGCTGAACTGGACTGATGTGTCTGGACTACGTTAAGGAGCTCGTACCTGGCGCAGTCACGTGATGCATCCCCCACCATCTACGGTCGTGCGTCACAAATATAATCTCGACTCCCATCATCTCGGCTATTAAGTCATACAATAACTTAAGGGATTATCTGTCTTTCTTCAAGTTATTACAATATATAATGCTTGTTATTTCTTCTCTTCTGAGATGATTAAATATACTGTTCCATAAAGATCTTAATAAAACTTTAATATTCCTCCCTTAATTCCATCTGTTTGACTGGCAGTGCCTTCTTGATCCTTGGCATTCTACGTCATTTCCTAGCATTCCTCTCGACTCGATGTGAGCGCTATCTTTACAATTTTTCCCATAAATCTCAACTACGGCTTAATGTCAGCTGGCGTAGCCGATAGCTTCAACTAGGTATCGGGTACATATCTCCCGTACATCTCCCTTTTTTATCAGGCTTGAGAAAAAAAACCACTCTCAGGCATTCTATACACAACATATGTACACGATAGCTCTACAATCCTCTTATTCAGCATAATGATACATTCTAATGCTAGCTGCGTTAAAAGTCCCCACAACTTCATTAGTATCCATTCTGACAATCTTGTAGCTGTTATTTCGGTATGTTTCGTCAATTCGGAATGGACCCGCGTACAGTGGCGTAAATTTATGGTAGATCTTCAGTTGAAGATTCGATGTGCCTGGCTTCCTAATCAGCACCTCGTCATTTTATTGAAACGGCTCGTGGAACCTCCTTCCTGCGTGTCTCCTAGCTCTCTTCTCCGCCTGTCTTCTGAGTCTCTCTCCTGCAATCTCGACTCTTCTTTCTTGTGTAGGTTGAGGATCTACTGGTGCCGTCACGATTCGGTCCCATGGTCTATCAGGTTTCAATCCATGATGAAGCATGGACGAAATCTGTCCTGTGCTTTCATGTATGGTGGAATTCAAGCATTGACTAATGATGGGTATTACTTCCATCCATCTGTGGTGTTGTCTTGACACATGTAAGCGACATATTTTACTAATTTCCGGCATAATTCTTTCGGCTGGATTTCCCTCTGGATACAGCACAGAATTAAATACATGCCTAATTCCCAAACGTTCCATCGCAGTAGAAAATTCCATACTTGTGAACTGTGATCCATGGTCACTCAACAAAATTTCAGGTTTCCCCATACTTGGAATAACTGTTTTCTCTAATCTGTTGATCACGTACTTGGATGTAGCTTTCTGGATCGGACATAGGGATACGTATTTAGAAAATACGTCTACTGTCACCAAAACAAACTGGTTTCCTTTCGTCGAACGAGGAATCGGACCGAAAATGTCCGTAGCGAAAAGTTCTCTCGGCTTGCTGGGTAATATTGATCTAGGAACTTCCTTCATTAGCTTAAATGAATATTTGCTTCGCTGACAACTGTCACAGGTCTTTATGACGTCGCGGATCGTTTGTCCCATTTGTCTCCAAACCAAAGTTTCTTGAGCAAGAGCCAAAGTCTTGTCTACACCTACATGAGCTGCGGTTCGGTGTATCATCCAAATAACTGGTTTGACAAGCTTGGGTGGGATCACTACTCTAAGTTTAGTATGATCCTGATCAATATATTGGCATATAACACCTCCCATAATGTGATATTTTCTACCTTCTATCTCAGTTCTTCGAAAATCTGGATCAGCGTTGTCCATCCTGCGTGTCAAAAAATGGCAAATTCTTCGCAAAGGTGCATATCTCTTCTGAGTTTGCGCTAACATCTTCAACTTTTCCAGAGTTCCCTGGTCCTCTTGAATTAGATTTATATGGTTGACAATCACCTCCTCACAAGGGTTTCTGCTCAACACATCCGCTAACAGATTTAATTTCCTAGGTCTATCCACAACAGTTGGGTTAAATTGTTGTAAGAACAGAGCCCATCTAGTGATGCGGTCACTTGCTAAGTCTGTCTTCATAATAAATTGGAGGGCTTTATGATCTGTGATCACCGTTATCTCATGTCCAAATAACACCTTCTTCCACGTCTTAAGAGCATGAACCACTGCTAATGCCTCTAACTCGTTTGCATAGTAATTCTTTTCACAATTCCTGAGCTTGCGACTGGTGAAAGCTAAATATCTGTGTTTGTTGGTATCGTCCAACTGATATAGGATCCCACTGATGCCTATCATGGATGCGTCTGTCTCCATGAAAAATCTTCTAGCAAAATTTGGGTACTCAAGTTTGACATTCTGGATCAACATTTTCTTAGCTGCTAAAAACGCTTGATTGCATCTATCGTCCCATTTCCATCGATTTCCCTTTCTTAGTAAATCCTGCAGAGGTGCCATCGTTTCAGTATATTCAGGACAATGCGTTGAAAAGAACTGACACATTCCTAAAAACTGCCGTACTTCTTTAAGCTTTCTTGGGGTTGGAAACTCTGAAATAGCCATGATCTTCTTTGGATTGGGCCTATAACCATCTCCATCGATTCTATGTCCAAGAAATTCAATTTCTTCATGACAGAACTGACATTTGTTGAAATTCACCTTGAAGTTCGTCCTCCTGAGATCTTCAAAAAGCATTCGAAGGTGCCTGATATGCTCTTCAGCTGTCTCAGATGCTATAATCAGGTCATCAATATAGCTCACCACATGCTCCTTAACTGCATCTGATAAATTCTCATCTAGTGCTCGGATCATCACCGGACCACTATTCTTTACTCCAAAAGGTAACCTATTGAACACATATGTTTTATGATCAAATAAGTATAAGTTCTCGTAGTCAAGTGGTGCAGTTGCACCTTATAAAAAGGGAGGTGGCGCGCAGTTCGTCACTCCTGTGGGGGTCCGGGCGGGGACACCAAGAGCCCGCCGACGAGCCTAGCTTGGTGTCCTAGGCGAAACCGCACACAAGACACGGCACAAACCTAGAAGAATTGCTGAGTTTTAATTCACCGGCCGTGAAAGCCAATATACCATCTTTTTGGAAGCCTTCATAGGGAGGTTAAGTCTGCTTGAGCTTTTAGTTCTCGTAGTCAAGTGGTGCAGTTGCACCTTATATAAAGGGAGGTTGCGCGCAGTTCGTCACTCCTGTGGGGGTCCGGGCAGGGACACCAAGAGCCCGCCGATGAGCCTAGCTTGGTGTCCTAGGCGAAACCCCACACAAGACACGGCACAAACCTAGAAGAATTGCTGAGTTTTAATTCACCGGCCGTGAAAGCCAATATACCATCTTTTTGGAAGCCTTCATAGGGAGGTTAAGTCTGCTTGAGCTTTTAGTTCTCGTAGTCAAGTGGTGCAGTTGCACCTTATATAAAGGGAGGTGGCGCGCAGTTCGTCTCTCCTGTGGAGGTCCGGGCAGGGACACCAAGAGCCCGCCGATGAGCCTAGCTTTGTGTCCTAGGCGAAACCCCACACAAGACACGGCACAAACCTAGAAGAATTGCTGAGTTTTAATTCACCGGCCGTGAAAGCCAATATACCATCTTCCACATTTTCTTTACATCTAGCTCTAACCTAGTTTCTGACTCATTTATTTGCTCTTTAATTTCTGTTTCCATTTTAGAAATAGTTACTTCAATACTAGACATGCCATTCTGTAACTCTCCTAACACCTTAGCTAAATCTTCCGGTAACATAATTAAATTTTTCAATGAACGTTTTATTCAGAGACGTTAGACAACAACACATCACAATGTATCAATTCCTGCATTCACTTGGGTATAAGAAAAATGACTTATAACTAAACATGATATAATACTAATATGATTAACATGATCACTGGAATGGGCATACAAGTATATTGTCTGACTAAGTTTAATAAATTTTATAACACCATTAAATGAAATTGAGATCAATCTCTTCATAATCTAAATCTGATGTGATTCCATAGAATAAACAAAATCGAAGCCCCACGGATGGGTAAAGCCAATTCTCCCTCTCTCTCTGTACCCGTTCGTCCTGGGGATGCGATGACCCATCTGCTATTACATCGCATTCCTGGATTTCCAGGACAGAGCGGAGTTAAATGAACACCTAGTCAAATAAGGAATGTGTCGGAAATTCAGTTGAAATATCTCAAAAGCAGAGGGTAACACGAGATAAAGTATCACCAGGGTCGTTACGGGTTTAAATTTAATAAAAAAAATACAAATATCAATGGGCGCCATCAACTGAATCCCTAGCAAACCACATCCTTCCTGGTTAAGCCTTAATTAAGACAAGGAAAGAAAAAGGAAAATCACATCATCATCAGATCTCAACTAAGATAAAAACAAATTTATTCAACTTTGATAGTCAGGCAGACATATTAAACACACATGCTACCAGAGAGCATGGTCGAATGCCAACGTTAAATTGTCATTGTCCAGAAAATCGAACCATCTCCATTCTACTCAAAGTGTATTTAATCCACATAAAATAGGAAAAATTTCTAAAGTTCTCTTGGGTTCTCAGGATCACCGTAGCACTATGTCTTTGCGTCACTGACATTCGTGATAACTGAGACCTAACTTCTCTTTAAATTAACATCATGAATGTGGATGTAAAAATATTATTAATCTGTCTAAACACACATATAATCACATATTTTAAATATCACATCATTTATGGCTTGCATGGCATTATTCAAATGCTGAATATGTTAGTAAAATGCTCCTAAACATCGAATAACTAATTTACACTATTTACACTGTCATTAATCATTGCTGGTTTGTGAATCACAGAAAATCCACTATTCATTGGTTATAATTATCATCATCATCAAAATTAATTGTTTAATTCATCAACACAAGTTGCAATTCTTCAAATCATTTCTCAAATAAATTTATTTAAATTCATTTAAATTTATTAATCATTAATCTTTATTTAATTATCACCTTCCAATTCAGTTATTCATCATCTATTCAATCATCTATTAATTTACTTAAGTCTGCTTATTTATTCAATCTTTAATTCATCCATGTATTTAATTCATTGATCTATTCCAAAATTTAATTTATCAACTTATTTAAATTGTATTCATCTGGTTATTTAGATTTTTATTATTTCATCTAGTCATTCTGATTTTTATTTCATTAGGTCAGATCATTAATATGCTTAATTTTCAGATTATTATTTCATTAATTATTATTATCAGAAAATCTTGTATTATCAACATTATTTATTTGTTTAATTTCCTAACAAATTGTTTAATATGGGTTATAGAACGTTGTCTTACAGTTTTATCACTTCCAAGTTATATCTCGTATTTAATTATCATGCCAAAAAATATTATTGCCTTCACAAATTCACGTTGGATCTCACTATCCACAACTACATTATATATCCTCACTTTATCAAATATCACATTTGAATACCACAATTATTCCACAAAACTCCATAAATATTCAGCGCACAGCATGAATCTCAAAAATTATGCTAGACTGGGTTCGACAACCTCATGTCTGCTTCAAAATACATTAGCAATATTGCAACTTCCACTTGGCAACTTCCACAAAATGCCTATCACAAACTTCACTTAATCACGTTGCATGATCTACAAAAATACATAACTGGCTTCAAATTATCAACGCACACAATCTCCAATAACTGTAATTAATCTGATCACATCTAGACAACTTCTTAAACAATTAGGAAAAATATTACCTTAGTAATCGTAATCAAATTCAAGATCTGCTTTCAAATAGCATAAATTCTCTCAAAATTTCTCATAATTCACTTCACAGAAAAACACCAATGTGCTATAATCTCTCACATCGAAATATGCAATACTGATCTGCCTTAAAATAAATCTGACCATTAATGATTCATCTTATAAGATTCAATTACTTTAAATCCTTCTCAAAGGTATCAAATTCAATCATAAAAATTATCAAAAGCATCAGCTGTAACAGCTGTTAAACTGAAAGTACTCTCAAAAGAGTATAGCAACAAAATATTGGATTGGCAAACAGAATTACAAAATGTAACCCTGCTGACATGTATTTTTAATTTATTTAATAAAATTCGACTGATATGTGACTAGTAGTTTCTTGTTTGATACTCTTACAATCTCAAGTACACTCGGATGATAAAAATGAGTTCCTCAATGGCAAGTAAGATGAGTAACCACCACACGATCGTATAAATACGAAGGGCCTTGCCCCGTCGTCTAACATGATAATGCCCTGAACGATGGATAAAGATGTGTACCACCACGCAATCGTATAAATACGAAAGGCCCCATCTCGTCGTCTCATGAGTGAATGTACCAGATTGGAATCAACAAGTCTCTAGTTGTCACATAAAAGCGATATTCATTCACTTGAGTGAATAACATCTTAATATCTCCAAACAATCCAATGGAAAAAATCCCTACTGATGAATAATACACACTCGCTAGTATGCAATGAACTGACGAAGTGATTTAAATAATCCAATTGCAGATCACGAGTTCGAAATACTCGTCACAAAAAATAACAATCCAAGAAAAACTATCCTTACTGGAAAATGTCTAAAAGACCAAACATCTGCTTAATAAAGCCAAACAATGGTGAGAATTTCGTATAATGGTGCCTGCCATATCATATGGTAACGCCATATTCTAGCAAAATTCGGACAAATAATGTTTAAGCCATGTCTAAATAATTGTAGAACTCCTACTAGAAAAATTATACATGTATGCCCAGTGTTCAAAAAAGTCATATTAGAAAGTCATAACTCTTACAGTACCTTCTCATATCAGCTGTTATTATATTTCAAAGATCGTCGATTATTTGTGTGTAATAAATTTCTCGAAAGATCGACGTGAATATCGTATCACCCACGCAATAACGATCGCCTTCATATCCCAAGTGTATCAGCTGTTAGACCTCCTCTTTTTCAGGAATCGAATCCATCGCTCCGTGGTGCCATCGCGTCTCTGTCTTCGTTTACTCCGACATGATGAACTGTATGTTATCCATAATGGATACTGTTCAAATCCTTACGTAAAAGTTCATAAAAGCAGCGTACCCCATATTCTTCTTTGATGTTACGCCACTGTCCCATACAATGTTCGGTTTGCTTGTTAAAAGTTCAATCTCCACAGCGGTTAAGTCTCACTAGCAGAAAATAAATTTTATTTATGAGAGTGTATAAGTTTTTGAAACACCCTGTAGCTGTGTTCGTACTCGGTATTTTGTGATAATTCATGAAAACGAATTCTATTAATGCACGTGCCAATGTTCATAAGTGCATATAATTGTAACAGTTCGTTTACTTAAAAGCGTTAATGTTGTTTGGACCCCATGGTCGCTCTACATATTCCATTATGAAATGCATAATCGTAATGTCATTTGAATGTCTAAGTTCATAATTGCAGTATATTATAATTATCTGCCTGCGCGATTCTATTACTGAATACAAGTCCCAACTCAATGTTGTAACTGAATGATGAAATGAAGTTCAGCTTCTTTACTGTTGCCTGCGTATAAAAGTCGGAACTAGCCCGCTCGGATCTACTGCACTGTTCCAGAATGAACTATGCTTAAAACCGGCCTCGCCATGCCGCTTTGCTATACTGTTCTGCGTTATAAAATGCAGCTCGAAATAAAGTTCTCAAACTCGTATTACAATGCTGTTCTGAACCCCGGCTTTTTCTCCTCCGTACACGGCCCGTACAGCCTGCCGCGTAACCGGTCTTCTCGCCGTCTGCCCTGCGTTGTTCGCCTTGGCTCACTGACCTACTTCCTGCTCTCTGCTTGGTTAAGTAATACTGTCGCCTTCGCTTTACGTAACAAGAGCTGTTCACCGCTCGACTTTACCGTACGCTCTGCGCATGTGAACCGCTCAGCTCGCTGGCTGAACTCGACTGATGTGTCTGTACTACGTTAAGGCGCTCGTACCTGGCACAGTCACGTGATGCATCCCCCACCATCTACGGTCGTGCGTCACAAATATAATCTCGACTCCCATCATCTCGGCTATCAAGTCATACAATAACTTAAGGGATTATCTGTCTTCCTTCAAGTTATTACAATATATAATGCTTGTTATTTCTTCTCTTCTGAGATGATTAAATATACTGTTCCATAAAGATCTTAATAAAACTTTAATATTCCTCCCATAATTCCATCTGTTTGACTGGCAGTGCCTTCTTGATCCTTGGCATTCTACGTCATTTCCTAGCATTCCTCTCGACTCGATGTGAGCGCTATCTTTACAATTTTTCCCATAAATCTCAACTGCGGCTTAATGTCAGCTGGCGTAGCCGATAGCCTCAACTAGGTATCGGGTACAGTATACAACTCATCTGGGTACTTTAGTGAGTTGTTGTGTAAACTCCTGCAAAGGTTTATGACTTAGAAAATCCATATTACAATTGGCATCGCACGAGTTGATTTAACAAATGAGTTACGGCGCGTGAATCGTTTTTACAAAGTCCTATATGCGTGCATATACCATTCTTCCAATTGCGATGAAACTTTAATGAATTATTGTTTATACACCCGTTATGATTTCTAATTTAGTAAATCCATTTCACAGTTGGTAGTGCAGAAGTAGATTCAACAAATGAGTGACAGCGTGCATATACATTCAAAAAACTCCCATATGCGTTCATATACCATTCATCCGATTGCAATGAAGCTTTGGTAAGTTGTTGTGTACACTTCTGTAAAGGTGTCTGACTTAGTGAATCCATGTTACAATAGTTAGCGCACTAGTGGATTTAGCAAATGAGTGACAGCGCGCGATTGTTTTCAACAAAGTCCCTTATACGTTCATGAACCATTTATACGTTTGCTATTAAACTTTGACGAGTTGTTGCCTACACTCCCGCAAACATTTCTGACTTAGTAAATCCATGTTACAATACGTATCCTACAAGTAGTTTCAACAAATTGGAAACGGCGCGCGAATTGTTTCAACAAAGTCCCGTATGCGGTCATATACCATTCATCCGATTGCGATGAATCTTTGGTGAGTGGGTGAGCATGCTCCCGCGATTGTTTTTGAAATAGTCTATCCATTACACGATGGTTTAGAGGAAGTTAACGGAAAAAGTAAGAAATATTGTGTATCCAATTTCACTTCAACAAAGTTACAACGCCAACACTTTCTTTCATTGGCATTGCAACGCATGCTGGGTACAGCTAGTGGGTAATAAAATAACGTTCCCGTCGGAAGACATGGAAAGAAAAATGTAATTTGAAATATGTATAAAAATAACAAATTCCCAATGGGTTTTTACGTAGACATCCGATGAACTATACTGAATAATAACAACTAGTTCCGTGACGAACTAAAGCGCCTACTTTTCGTAAAATTTAAGATTAATGCCAATCTATATAGACCTATCTAGAAAAATGACGAAATCAAGTTGGTAATACTAACATTTGTATGTACTGTAGATTGAAATACACCCGAAATAGTGTAGCCTAATATAGTAACTTACTACAGTTGGCAGCCCTGGTGACTGAATATATTCTTAGTTCCATCTCTTAAGGTAAATAATGCGCATACAAAATTTACTTGAAGTCTAATGGATAGTATGGACGTTATATGGTGTTTGATATTGGATTTATCAGTTCGCGTAAAATCATGTTGGCAACAATGTCATGTGTATGATGCTCAGTATTAATCTGAATTTTTACGATCTATTATAGTGCCAATTTTGGATAAAATTCATTTGTTACTATAAAGTTACATATAATTAAAAATTGAAACTATCAGAAAGCTCAGAATCATGTTGACAGCACTGAGGTATATTAGTTACTCCAATTTAATCTTGAATGCCAGGTACTATATGTTTGCAAAGTTTAGAGCTGATGGCTTGCATACTTTCTGATATATTGACATTAGGATTAAAGAAATTGGGAGAGCATTTATTATCAGTTGGCAGCCCTGCTGGTTCTTACGAATACGCATAGTCATGTCTGTTATGGTACACAAAGCACATACGAAGTTTGGTTGAAATCCATTTCTTAGT
The DNA here is from genome assembly GCA_946902985.2 of Meconema thalassinum. Classification (NCBI taxonomy): domain Eukaryota; kingdom Metazoa; phylum Arthropoda; class Insecta; order Orthoptera; family Tettigoniidae; genus Meconema; species Meconema thalassinum. Next base: position 4,312,055 of record CAMPQE020000030.1, read on the forward strand.
ATAGAAGTAATATGCATTTAAAAACTGGACCTATCGGCAGCCTTAGAATTGTGTTTGCAGCACTGATGTATATAAGTTACTCCAAACTTAAGTAGAAAGTCAGGTACTATACGTGTGCAAATTTTGGAGCTGTTGGCTTGTATACTTTCTGGTATATTGATATTAGGGCTAAAATATAGAGACAGCATTTATTAACAGTTGGCAGCCCTGGTGGCTAATTAGAATACGCACAGTCATGTCTGTTGTAGTATACTTAGTACATGCAAAATATGGTTGAAGTAGAAGTTACATGCATTTAGAAATTTGACCTATCGGCAGGCTTCGAATCATGTTGGCAACACTGGCATGTATGGACTTGTGAAAATTAATCTGGAATGGTATTCCCTATATGTGTGCCAATTTTGGAATAGTTTGCATGGATACCTTCTGAGATATCCAACATAGAGGTCAAATTTCAATTGCTATTTCCAGCAGTTGGTAGCACTGACGTAATTTTCAAATATGGCCTTGAGATATTCAGGTATAGACCTTTACTCTTACCAAACTTGGTTTTGATGGCTACAGCCGTTTAGGAGTTGGTAGGGTGGGAAACACATACAGCCAGATAGACAGACAAAAGGACAGACAGACACACATTTTCCCGGATCGATCTCATAAGTCTACTTTTTCTTCATGTTTGCAAAATGAGAAAAGTAGGCTAAAGATCAAAACTCGAAATCCACAAGTCTAATCTATTCTAGAAACAAAGAGAACAAACGTCTAGAGCTAACAATCAGCTGAGCCGATGTCAATGGCCAATAAAAGGCTGGGCTAGCTAACGCCTCAGTAAGCCTCTAATATCAAACTCAATGTCTACTATCAACACATTCACTTCAGGATAAGTGTGATTCATTTTACGCTGCGACACCTGACTCCAAGACCACATGTATCTCCCTTGATTATTATAAATGTAATTTGTGTAGGTGAGCTCGTATGCATATCATTTTTATATCTGAGTAAAAACCCAACTCATTCGAACTTCATCATAAACAAATTTGGCCCCCATGGCCTCTTAGATAAAGGCTCTTGTTGGCGTTGTGTAGAATATTGACATATTATGGGCTTACCTGCCTCGAGGAACATCACAAACCATGGGCTACACCTGTCACCGCTCGTCGACAAACACTTAACACAGGAATTATCTTACCATTACCCATTAATCATAACAAACACATGTAGGACACACATTACACGCACGTTTAAGGGGAGCCGGAGGTGCCTATGCTGCCCATGTTAAAATGATTAAATTTGAGGAACATTTATGGGAAAACTATTGCCGCTATTAATTTGAAAATTTGTCAACATATACAGTGGTTTAGTCTTGAGGTTATGACTTGGAGATATTTTATTATCTTTTATATTTCTCTTTGAATATTTTTTTGTTTTCAACCCTTAAAAACACAAAATGCAATAATCAATTAAGTTACTTATACACTACTGAATATATTGTCAAATAGATGTGTTAAAATGAAATTTTCACCCCATAGAGCACTATTTATAATTTTCATCTGCCTTTCTTGAATGCTTGTTGAAAAAAATGGTCCTTAAATTCAATGATATCTAATTTACTGGAAATGGCCTCCAAAATTTCTCAATACATACCTGCACTATAGGATGCCTTATCAATGTCTTCTTCTTCATCATCCTCCATGAGCTTCCTTTTTATTCTTCTTTTCTGTCATGTTTTTTAATCATATTTCATGTCTCTTTCTCGTCCTTCAGCTCTTCTTATCCTCTCTATGTTAAAACTTCTTTTTCTTATACACACGATAATTAAAACGCGGCATGATGACCAAAAGAAGACTTTACACGAGGAGTATAATACAAGAATAACAGAAAATAAGAATACAAGAATAGGCGAGTTAATTATATACTTCAAAACTAACAATAACAAACATGGGATGTTTGGCGCCCTAAGTGCTCTTATAGAAAAACGTGTAGCCAACCTTTGAACATCTGCTAGATTGGTAATGTAAGGAAATATTCAACTTCAGGACAAGGAAACGCCAAGTGATTCGACAAGAACTAACGAGAGCGAGTCAGTTCGATTCAGTGGTTCCGCCCACTTCCTCTGCAAGCACGTATAAAACAGCTATAACTCCACTTATAGGGGGAGAAGAATCAACTTTTGCTTTAAAGAGGAATGTTCAAATTAATTTTTAGTAGTTAAAATGAAACAATCGTAATATTTTGGATTTGACCACGTTTGCTGTCGAGTCACTTATCATCCACATCAATTAATGCAACGTGGTCAATCTACAGTAGCTGATTAATCGCCCACATGCTAATTCTTCTTCTCCTCCTCTTGTTTCAAAGGGCCTGGCATCTAGAGATTTGGCCACAAGTATAGGTCTGACGTTTGTTTTTGGCCGGTGGCCGTGAAATCCGTTCATCCACTGTGCTAACCGTTCAACCTCCTTCCTTCTTTCCTTCGTTCCTTCTGATCGTGTGTGCGTGGATGCAGGTGTTACTGATCATGCTCACAATAAGAAGGCTTCCTGGATGGTCGGAGACCTCTACACAATAAGCAAGCACCGGCCAAAAACAAACGTCAGACCTATAAATTCAAAAGCTTTATTACTTACTCGGGCTGAATGATCGGTCGGTGATAACAATAATACCACTGGTCATAAAATCAAATTATCTAACTCCATCTTAACTCTATCAATGATTGTACACACCATAACAAATAAAATATTCAAAATTAGACGAAAAATAAATCGTACCCTAAGTGAACTGTTTTACATTTAAATACACAAATCCTCAGCCATAAACAGCAAAAAATACTCTTAAAAATATTATAAGTGTTCTCTTCATCCTCCGCAGTTTGGCGATGGGCCACGTGTGGCCCCTTCCATTACGCCAAACCCACACTTACAAAGTTGGTACTCATTTTAATGGTGTCTTCCATATTGATATCTTACTGTCATAAATGATTTTTATACTACAAATTGACAAGCAATTTCACGAATATAACTTTTCACTCTCTGGCCTAATATTATGATTTTAGAAAATATGACTTAATTTCAATTTCGATCATGAAATCAATTATGATTTACAAAGCGTTATTCAGGCGTATTCACTACAATGGGAAACCCAAGCCTAGTGACTGGATTCTCAAATGTTGTTTGTTCTCCTCGCACTTTGATATTTTGCCTACTGTCTACATAAGATATTCTGTTTACCCGCCTGTATTTTTATAGTTCTATTAACTTCCATAATTTCCTTAGGATATTCATATTTGTCTAATTCGCAATCTGAATGAGCAAGTCTTCGCTGTTCTTTGTTGCGCTCCACGGATTTCTGTAGCCTTGGAATCACCGATTCGACACCTGCCAATGAGTGGTCGATACGCAACTGAGCTGCCCTGGCCTTCATTGGTGACCTATTTTGCCAGTCCCTTTTGCTAAAATGTAATTTAAAATCCTGCCTCTCCTTTTGCAGTGAAACATCTGCCTGTATGCATATCTTCTTAATGTAATATATTGTTGAGAATCATCTTGATTAAATCAGTGCCAAATATCAGTTTTAGAATTTTATCAAGTATGTGGCCTGGATCTTAAATCATAGAGTAAGGTCACAATACGTTCCTGCAGATTACTGAGCAAACTATGATCAAGAAGATTACCCTGAATTTAAAGTATAAAGTTCAATGGGATTGTTTATCCACTTCAGGCTGGGAGTTGCGCGCCAAACACATGGAATAGAACGGTTAAGTGCAGATAGTTGGCATTCAAGGCATTTTTTGAACACTGTCTATATATATATATCGGCTTAACTTATTTGTATGTTAACACTGGAAAATCTGTATTACTGTATTTCACATTTTTTATAACTGATCAAAATGTGTGTGTGTTTGTTTTTCTACTCTTATATTCCCGTTTCTACAGAATTGGGAAGGAGATTCCGAGAGTTCCCATGGGACAACGATTTTGTTTTACAGCCGCAGTTTATAACAAAATACATGTGTAGAAGTGACGCTCCCAGCAAGTGTTTACATGTTTGTCTTTGATGATGTTTGTGTTCTTTGCCCTCAATGATCCATCGTGTAGTATTTCTCAGTACGTTCGTTTTTGTTTTACATTAAAACCACTGTGCTACCTCTATGTACTGATTCATCAGCTATTTATTGTATAGAAGCGTAAGATGATATCTCAGAAACTAATGATTATTTTTGTCGCTAGGTTATAAAAGAAGAAACCCATGGTGAAGAGAGTGATGCAAGTAGACATCATCTGAATGAGTAAGTGGACAAAATGAGAAGGAAAACTATTATTTCTGTTTGGTGCATGCATACTAAAATGTTGGAGTGGATATTGATAGCCACGATGATAGTTGGTCATTTGTGCTGGGCACACAGACCACTTGAACGTTTCGTCTCTATTCAAGTCTGTGCATTTGTTTTGCATTCAGAGCCACGTTGTGTCAGGTGCTTAGCAAACACGTTAACACGTCCACACCGGTCATAGGCTAGAGTAGAGTGGAGTGGAGTGGAGTGGTACGTGTTGTCAGTTGTTATTGAGTGGCCAGTTGTTGTTGAGTGGACGGGTAGTACACGTCGTGATACAATGGGATACTCGAATCCTGAAATGGCAGACATACATCTTCTGTATGGACGGACGCAGTATAACGCAAATAAAGCACAGCTTTTGTATGCGGAACAGGTTCTATAGATGTTTGCCGAACACCAAGACGTTCCAAATAATACATTGTGCCCGTCAGAGGAGCTATCAGGGTTGCCAACAACCGAAACGACATCCCTAACACCTCACCCGCCGGACCCATGTGCCATCAGGATTGGGTGAATTTCTTATAGGCCATAGCGGCACGAGAATCCATGATCCAGGGGATCCGTGGTAACATGGTTGCTAAAAGGTCATAGACAGCCCTAGAAAATACACCTCCTAAAGCTAGACTGAGAAATAAACTTCAAGACTTAAGTAAAATTTGTAGAAATATTTATTTAAAATATTCAGACACCTAGCCTAGTTCGGAGGGTTTCTATCGGCTAATCCGCAAACTAATAAATAAATAAAAATAAAAGATCAGTACCCTAACTGTAAACTACTGTAAACCCTCGCGAAAGATCTATCTGACAAAGTAAAGCAACAACAGCAACGCTGGGAAAATGGTACGGCAATAGTCTCTAAATCAAGTTACAAAATAAACTAATAACAGAATGTACATGTAACAGGGTAGCATTAACAAGTCTAAGTTAGGATGATACCATTTCCTCATTTACATTTATTTTTAAATCTAGCTAATTCCTAACAATTAATACAATATTTACGGCGATGACGTCCGTAAAGCAAAAACAATTTAATACAAAATCTACATGACAAGCCGTCAAAAAAAAACATTAAATGCCCTCTTATAATCTAAGTAAAGGGTAAACATGGGGTACCATACACTTGAAATAAGTAAAACAAGACCATAAACATTATTATTCCTGCCTTCGCCCTGGGTTACTCTTTGTAAACCAGTGTCATCTACGTGCATGTGATTTACGTTGGCGATTGCGTAGTGAAAACTACGTGTAACGTCGCATGAGGCTCACGCTCCACCAGCTACTGACTAAAGGTTGAGCAAGCACTCCGTCGATAAAAATTAGTGTCATCTGTCCTAGATTACTTCCACAAGAGAAGTGCGCACAAAGCAAGTGCCAGCCATCAGGTCCAAAATGCAAGAAAATAAAGGTTAAATGCTATGAGTAGTTAATTATCATCAGGTTTATAATAATGACGTTACTGATTATTAGAATCGTTGGTTTAAATTATCGTTGGTTTATGACGAATAGGCTGACAATTCTGAATACCTTGGGCTCAGCAGTAGCAGTCTCGTGCGAGATCAATCTCTGCTATAAAACACCGTCAACGAGCTCTCCCGCTCGGACATAACAATAACACAAGTTATTAGTGGCTCTCGGCTCACTTAATTTACCTCTGGGAAAGGCCTGGTATGAACATCAGTTACCTCCCTACAATAACACAGTCAACAGAATCGAAGTCTGGACACACATAAATATAGCCTCTAAACAAGTGCCTCATCTAGCCTCTTAATTACCATAAATAAACCTTATCATAACGTGAAATCATTCTCAGATGGAGAAGAAAGATATTCGCTTCAGTAGCGATGCAAATACATGGCTTTCGCCAGTCATCTCTAAGTAGCAAAACATATAATTATTACAAAATGGTGGCCTGGACATTGACCTACATATGAGACACATCATCTATATGTTAGTAATGCTATAAGCATTGTCAAAGAGTCTGGAAAGTTATGGTCTCACTGAGTGAGTGGTGCTCTAGTACACTGCATGCTGGGAACCGATAACACCTGTTCATGATTCGAGCTAGCCTCGCTACTCGCAATCATCTACACGGACGGTTTAGAAAATGCACATCACTGAAGGCAGGCAGCTTTCACGCAGAAAGTCCTATTAGAAAACTGGCCTTGTTATCATGTCCCAGATATAATAAAAATTTACACAAGCACTAAGCTTAAAATCATGCCTTAAAACTATGCTCAAAGATATAGCATGTTTGAAAAGTCAAAGAAAAGGGAAACATAGATATTCCACTTCATCTGAACCTCTTCGAAATGTGCAGATATGTCAGTTCATAACTGATCTGTCTAAATATAACCAAAATAACAACTGTGTCGAAACACTGACACGAAATAAACATTTTAAAGGCGCAAATCTTACAATTGCTAAGTTTGCCAATGATACGGCATTCATTGCTGGGTTCGATGCTAGATTGCATACTAACTGTAACACTCTGAATGTGTTCAAACTTGAACTGGATGGCTTCATAGCACATCAAAATGAAAAATTACATAGTATTACAAAACTGATAGCTTCAGTCGGCTATCCAACGATACGGACTGTTCTGACTAAATCAGTGGCGTGACAACATTTACTAGAAAGGGGAGTTATAAAAATAACACTGGCCATGACGTCTGATCGTCATCCCAAATAACTGTACACAAAATCACCCACCTAGGGTTGAAAAAAACGTAGTAACAAGACTACAGTCACGCTTAGCAGGGGTAGAAATAACATCTTAACGATGTCCCTCAGAATGCACCGTGATCGAAGAGAAATTCAATCACAACAGGTGACTAACAATCACTGAAAGTGAACTACAAGCATTAATTCTAACAGTACAAAACCTACCTATGGCTTGTCAAGAAGTTCGGCTGATTCTACAATAAACTACACTAAGCTACTCCACAAAAGAACCTCACAAGGAATGAATATTTCGGACTCACAAGAAAGGATGTCTACATCTCGGTCATTCCAACGACCCGAGGGATATAATAAGGCTTTGGTCTCCGGACAAGGGTTGTCCAATCTGAGCCTCCACATCGGCTCTATCCATTTCCACGGCCTTTATTCGTCCTCGTCGTTGTCGTGATGATATAACCAGGCTCCTCCTCAAAGTCGTCATCTTCCTTGGATTAGCGGGTGCTAAAGCCATGGTTCTTCCGTCATCGGCTGTAGTTCTCTGGTCCTCTCCTTCACATGATGAAGCTTAACAGCTCATCTCCACAGGTGATGCGTAACAAGGATTGTCGTACACGTGGTCGTCAAAATATGACATCTTGAAATATGACTTTACCACTTTAAGATACGATGAATAAACGTAGCACAATTGCACAGAAGCTAGTTTTAACGTGGCACTAAACTCACTGCTGCTACACGGCGCAGATGGTTTAAAAATTGACCATGCGCTATTATCTGCTTCACTGATACAGATTTCACTTGCCCACAAATCACGTAGCATCGGCGTTGCGTTTCTCTGAAAAGAATCGCACTTGCGATTAAAGCAATATTTGTAGTTATGAGTGTCGAAATGATCCACTCGCTTAATAATTATTTCACTGTGAGTGATATATTTATCGCCACTCGACGATGTCGAAGTATGATGCTCAAGCACGTGGCTGAATATGTGGCGTTCCACGGTTATGATCACTTTTCCCAAAAATCCACAGTATTCGTAGCACAAGCCTTCTCCGGCTGTAATATTTAATAATATCGTGTACGATTCGAATTGAAATAAAGTGCGATGCACTAGGATTGCTTTCCTCGCCTTCAGGCGGACTGTTACCTCGTCTTATAGACGGACTTGATACAAAGGGCATCCAACTTGGATGATAATCCAAACACTTGTGGTAAGCTCTCAGCCATGCGCTGCATTAGCTTGTAACTACACTGGTCGTGCAGCGTCTGTCTGGTTCCGGTTCGCGCATATGCGAGGTTACTACCTTACCAAAGAATGTTTCGATGATACAGAATTACAGTGTGATAATATTTGAGCTTCGTAGAAAATAGAAATGTCACAATTTAGCCTCAGATTATTTAATAATGCTTTTCTTCGTAGTCAAAAGATCAACCATTTATAACTCCAAAGAATGTTAGCATGTAGCGACAGCATGGTCGGTCAGTGGGTGCGTTCAAAAGTGATGCATCAAAAATCCGTTGGGGTGAAAATTATCACATGAACCAGTGGTTAGAGGGTTCAACATGCGCTCCTTTGCGAAACAGGCTAATTTAGCAGACGTGTTGCTGATAGTGGACGATCCTTGAGCGCAAGAACACCTGCCGCAGAGGAACGAGTTGAGTTCTCAACCATATTGAGGAAAATAACAGGTGTAACACCAGGAAAGTAGCGGCAATTGTAGATGTGAGTCATATTGTTGTACCCCTAGGGTACGCTATACCATCCCTTAAGGAAAATATACAAATTCCCAAAACTACAGACTTCTGATATAAAATTCTAATAAAATACCACATACAAAATTACATGAAGAACACAAGTACCACATTCAGGAAGTCAGGTAGGCCCATGCCAAAGGCAACGACCTGAAAGAGGTGCACGACTCGCGAGGAATGTAAGAATTCACCGAGAGTGTACACCAAAGTTATAAAAACCATAAAGGTCAAGTGCTGGGATCATTAATTACTCAGTCCTCTCTCAGTGCAACGACGTGCCGTACCGCTGCTGTCTTCAGGTCGGGTAAGTGTCTTAGCGATCTACACTCTAACCACTACACTACACACTCCCCTCCCCCTGTGCTTGGACTGTATTTGATTTATTATTATCTACTAGTTTGAACTGCTAGTTCTTTTAGTGTATCTCTCAATAGAGATACACATTAAAACTCTAATTAACAGAAGCCACTGGTCTTACTCTTTTATTTATTTAGTCAGTAGGTTCCTACCCTAATAGATTCCACTTAGGTAGGACTTAGTAATAGCATTAGTGTTTATTTGCTTAATCACTACTCTTGATCAGCAAGTGTCCTTGATACGTGCCGACCACAGCGAACTCGCTACTTGCTCGCGTGCTCATAGCTCTCTGTAGACCGCGTGGTGCAGGCCTCGCGCTTTGGCTTACAACTTAATAGCTCTTACCAACTACCCCTTTACCTAGAACTACCCCGTCAAACAGCACATTGGGGAGTTCTCCTGGCTGATCACATAATCGATCTCCTTTCATAAAACACTCCCTACCTCTTACAATTTTGCCAAGCTACAACCCCAATTTAGATTAATTTCATCCCCTAGGTTTAGTATTTGTACTGGCATCCCTCACAGATAACATACTTTATGACAATGTGGAGAATTCTACGAGGACAGCTCCTTTATCCATCTTGATACATTACTATTTTTACGATTGTTCGAGGTAACAGAAATTATAGAAAAAGACTGCCATCTATTGGTTAAATTACGAACCTGTCTTAACCGTCACATTTGCTCTTCGACTACAAAATGGACCCCGCTCCGTAGTCCGCGGGATTATGATCTTTTAGGAACGCTGTCTGAGAAGCAATAATTAATGAATTGTTACAGAGATGAGATGAGGAGCTGAAGTAGAGGACGTAAATTTTACGAACCTAACACGATTTGATATATTTCCTAAATTACCTCTGCTAATTAACCCACACTGGGTCGCGTTACAGTCTTCGATATTTGTATCTTGGCAAGAAGCTTTTTAAACATGTGTTAATAATTTCAATGATGTATGCATGATGCCTGATACCATGATCTTCAAGAACGTTTCCCAAGGATGGAGATAAGTCCTATCTATTTTGGAGTTGTAGTTCTAATTGATTATTTGTGAAAAGAAGATGACTCTTCCATATAGCATGCGCTCCCCACTTTAAGAGTTAACATTCCCTGCACGTCGTCATGCTCTGTAATTGAAGCAGGAGATCGCTACCTTTTAAAATATGTCTTACTTGTAACTTGAGTTATGTTCCTGCCTGGTAGATATATTCGCGTAGAGAGGAAACTTGTTTGTATTTTTGGGTGATGTGTCTTGGGGCTTGGTTGTTTGTTTTTCTGTTTAGTGGACGTTTTATTCGTGTTGTACACTGACAAAAATGGAAATTGCAACACCATGAAGGCATTGGTAGTTAGTGTTGATTATCAAGATATGGAACGATGCCATGTAGGTATGTAAACGATCCAAGTTTCAGACCCATTGGATTGTTGCTACAGGTCTCCCCACGTGATTGGTCGCGGAGGAATCAACTCCAGTATACGGACTCTGGTGTAGCGTAGTTGACTTGCAGTCTGTGCAATGAAGTGTTCCCCGTCAAACATGCCTCGACGACAGAGAAGAGCACGCTATCAACAACTGTCGCCGTTTGAGAGGGCTCGGATAATTGGGCTGTGTGAGGCTGGATTATCACTAAGGACTGTCACTGCTCGTGTTGGCTGACAGGCATCTATGGTACAAGATGTATGGCAGCAGTGGTCAAATGAAGGTACCCACACTCGTAGACCTGGCAGAGGCCCAGCACGACAGACAACTGTGAGAGAGGATCGCCGCGTAATTCGGATGGTCCCGATGGAACCCCATGCAACAGCAGCGCAAATTCGAGCAGCTGTGGCACCCCACGTTACACAACAAACTGTTGGTAATCGCCTGCGTGTAGCTGGCTTACGATCCCATGTCCCTGCAGAAGGTGTTCCATTGACCCCTCAACAGCGACGTGTAAGGCTGGCCTGGTGTCGAGAACAATCGACGTGGGTTGACGAATGGCATAGGGTCGTCTTTAGTGACGAATCGTGCTTTTGTCTTGCCCGCAGTGATCGCCGGAATCGAGTGCCCCGACGTACCAGGGAGAGGGGCCGCCCAGACCTTATTGTCGAGAGGCACACAGGGCCAACACCAAGCATTAGGGTCTGGGGAGCTATTAGCTTTAATGTGAAATCAGAATTAGTGCTTGTTGAGGGCACTATGACTGCTCGACAGTACGTTGACAGGGTACTCAATCCAGTGGTTGTCCCTATGATGGCGAACATTGCTAATTGGACGTTTCAGCACGACTATGCCCGGGTTCACACTGCACGCACCTCCAGAGAAGCTCTCCACGACATCACAACCTTAGAATGGCCCGCCAGATCCCCGGACCTCAGTCCTTTTGAGCATGTGTGGAACATGATGGGTCGACAACTGGCCAACCGTCCTCAGCCACCCACAACTCTGGAACAACTGACCCGTGCAGTGCAGCAAGCATGGGTCACAATTCCTCAGGAAGCGATCCAGGGCCTTATTGACTCGCCGAATTCATCAATGTATTGCAGCTCGTGGTGGGCACATCCTGTATTGTTGTCCAAACTTGCAGTCAGACGGACCTGAAAAGGTAATCATCGAATCACAACCGAACACTCGTCCTGTGTTCAGTTGCAGCAATGTAGCACCACTCCTTCTGGGTGTTGCAATTTCCATTTTCTTCAGTGTATTTATATTTATGCGTGTGTTTACGTATTGCTTAGCTAGATAATTGAATTACATGGAAGATCCGTGCTCGTAAGGGGATTGCCTTCATACCATGTAATTAGCCTACTTTTCACATTTTGCAAAAATGAGGAAAAAGTAGACTTATGAGGTCGGGCAAATTTGTGTCTGTCTGTCCTTCTGTCTATCTGTCTGTCTGGCTGTGTGTGTGTCCCCCCCCCTATCAACTCCTAAACGGCTGCAGCAATCGAAACAAAATTTGGTAGGAGTAAAGATCTACACCTGAATATCTCACGGCCATATATGAAAATGATGTCAGTTCTACCAACTGCTGAAAAATCGCAATTGAAATTTGAGCTCCATGTTGGATATCTTGGAAGGTATGACTGGGAGCTATTTCAAAATTGGCACACGTATAGATAATAATACTGCAGTTTAATTTCCAGGAGGTCATACATGACAGTGTTGCCAAAATGATTAAAAGGCTGCTGATAGGTCCAAATTTTAAAAGTGTATAACCTCTACACTATCAATTGGATTTCAACCAAATTTCGTATGTGCTATATGTACATAAACAGATATGAATGAGCGTATTCTTAAGATCCACGAGGGCTGCCAACTCTTAATAAATGCTCTCATTTTTTAAAATCCAAATACCCATATATCAGAAAGTATGCAAGCTGACAGCTTTAAACTATGCACACGTATAGTACCTGACATTCTAAATTAATTTGGAGTAACTTATATACGTCAGTGCTACCAACATGATTCTAAGCCTGCTGAGAGGTCCAACTTTAAATACATGTAACTTCTGTACTATCATTTTGATTTCAACCAAATTTCGTGTGTGCTATGTGTGCCATAACAGACATGACTATGCCGATTCTTAAGAGTAACCAGGGCTGCCAACTGTTAATAAATACTGTCTCTATTTTTGTTACCCTAATATCAATATATCAGAAAGTATGCAAGCCAATAGCACTAAACTTTACACTCGTATAGTACCTGGCATTCTAGATTAATTTCGAGTAACTAATATGGGCCTACGATAGTGCTGCCAACATGATTCTAAGCCTGCTGATAGGTCCAATTTTAAAATGCATGTAACTTCTATACTAACTAATGGATTTCATTCAAAATTGACACAACAATAGATCATATTATTTCAGATTATTTCTGACCAATACATGTATGTCATTGTTGCCAACATGATGTTACGCGCGCTGTTAGATACAATGTTTAACTGCATGTAACGTCCATACTATCCATTAAAGTTCAACCAAATTTTGTATTCTGTACCATAAGAGATGGAACTAAGAATATATTCAGTCACCAGGGCTGCCAACTGTAGTTCTCTATTAGGCTACATTATGCCAGGTATACAGTATTTCGAACTAATTAGAAATTTCGATATTACCAACTTAATTTCGTAATTATTCTAGATAGATCCATATAGATTAATTATTGGCATGAATCTTAAAAGTTAAGAAAAGTAGGCTCTTTAGTTCGTCACGGAACTTCTTGTTTATTATTTGTGTTGTTTTGTGGGGCCACGATGATGGATGCCGTGAGCCATTTATTTGTTTCTTGGGATTAGTGTTGTGTTGTGTTGTGTTTTTGGGGTAACTTGTAAGGAGTGCGTATCCTTCTTGCCATTCACTTATAAGCTTATATTTTTCTTATTATTGTGAGAAGGTAAATTTTATTGGTAAATGGGTTTGACAGAAAACAGAGTTTCATTTTAATTGCTCTCTTTTTTTTTTGTTCGCTTTCAGTCAATAAACAACACGTGACCTTCTTACGTTATTAAACGAGGTGTATCAATAAGATTTTCATTGGATGATGTATTGTGTGGATTTCATTTGTTCCGGAGACTGAACTCCGTCCGCAAGTCATCCCTTTTTAGAATATCAAATCTCGTGCGTTCGTCCGAAAAGAAGATTTACTTTATGAATTGACATTTCTTTATTTTGTTGTATTGATATCAGTTGTTTGCTCTTACTGTTGTTTTCTTCCTTTAATCGTATTTGATGACCTGTTCTAGATTTTGTTTTAAGGAGTCGATATGTCACATCTCATTACGTTGATGTTTGAAGTTATTAGATTTGTTTTGCCTAAGAGTTTCTTTGGAGGTTATGTTTGTTTTGTGGTGACGTATCTTGTTTTAAGGGTGGTTTTTCAAGTAAGTTAATTCATATTGGGAGATGATTTCAAGAGTTGAATAAAGTATTTCTTCTAGCTACTACTCGGTAGCAAACCATGGGTGGGTGGGGCGAGAGTACTATCGAATTATTAGTAATTTCTTGTTGGCTTAAACTGTCCCTTTTTATTTTTATCCTCCAGCGATCTCCTGCCTATACTTATCCACGTAAGGGCATCTCTTCTCTTCCTACCATTTTTTCCCCTAGATTTTTATTGTGTGTTTACTATGTTTTTTAAAACTCGTTTGATATTGTATTTTTAATATCTTCCCCTTGTTTTCATCCTCATCCTCCATTTCACCCGTCCCTCGTTTCCCTACCTTTATGTTTTACACTGTATATTTTTGATACCTTTATATTAAATCCCTCCTACTTTTGTTTCCGTCCCTCTTATGAAATGTGTATTCATTCCGTAGTTGATTTTCATCTCGATCGGGGGCCGATAACCTAGATGTTAGTCCCCTTCAAGCAACAATTATCATCATCATCTCATTCGACTTCTGAGTATACACTCGACACAATTTAAAGTTCGACGAACCACTGAGTGCTAGTCTCCACTCTGCGCACAAGTGAGAGCATTCCTGCGTTCTCCGGGATGTCGGATCGTTACCCGATTGTCTTGTTCCGAACTTCAGACCTTTAAGGTCCGAAGGGATAAGAGGATTGGCCTGTCCGCTCTGACAGTCTCCGCTCCTGGGTTCGAGGCGCTTACGCTCCCTGTCTCTCTTTACCGTATGTGTGCGTGGTAGGTGGTGGCTTTGTAACACACGGCGGCACACATATCACCTTCAAGGAGTCCAAGGTCTTAGTGCAGCTGACGTTCCACCCAGAGCAGCATTCTGTACCTGGTTACGCCAGACATATGTTCAGGAGGAACAGTTCCTCGCTGCTTTTCTGTTTACCAATGAAGCGAAGTTTACCCGAGATGGAGTCAGAACTTTGCTTAAACATGGTTAATTCTATTTCCAGCTGCTATTCTCGCATGTATTATTGTCTCACATCATTTTTTTCAGCTATCATTGACCCTAATTATTTAACATTTTTACAGCAATCATATTGATGGTATATTGGCTTTTACGGCCCGTGAATTAAAACTCATAAGAAGGAGCATTGTGTACAAATCTCAGCTCTTTTGTGGGTCCGGGCGTGGACACCATGAACCCGCTGCTGAGCCAGCCTGGTGTTCCTGAGCGAAACCCGACACAAGACGCGGCATAAACCTAGAATATTTGCTGAGTTTTCATTCACAGGCCGTGACAGCCAATATGCCATTCATTCATTTTAGAAGTCTTTATAGGGAGGTAAAAGCCTGCTTGATTTCTAGCTCTCGCAGTAAAGAAGCGCATGTTCGCTTCTTAAGAAGGGAGGCAGTAGCCTACATAGTTTGCTACTCCTGTGGGGGTCCGAGCCCGGACACTAAGAGCCCGCTGATGAGCCAGCTTGATGTTCCTGGGCGAAACCCCTCACAAGACATGGCATAAACCTAGAAAAATTGCAGAGTCTTAGCAATCATAGTCCTTCTAATTTAGTTTCACCTTTATCTCTAGTTCATTATAGCTTACTATCTCATAGATGTTAGCATATACTGGATTTTAGAGTGATAGGTCGTCAGTCCAATAATAATAATAATAAATGGCTGTACGGCAAGCGACCGTCTTCAAGCTCCGCTGCCAGCCAGTGATTGCCCGCTCGCAGCATAGAATGGTGATTTAGTGTGCAGTTGTCCGAGACGGGGTGAGACGTGTTGCCTATGTAGTCCGGGCTTTGTATCACCAGGTAGTTTAGTGTGACAGCCGTGAAAATTAAGACGTGACGCAGCGAAGCTAAATGTTTGAATCCCGCCTTGGGCAAACACTTTTCCATTGTTGTTGCTGCGTCTAAGTTTGGAGGTTAAAAATTTGAATTGGAAGTGCTTGAGAAAGTAAATAAAGTTGTCTGAGGACAAAATAAGTTGTCAGTGTTCTAAAATATTGTGTAGATAGTGGTCCAAACCTCAACCTGAGGCATGAACCCGTGAACGAGGTGGTCATGTGCCCGGCAAATGTAGCGGAGGAATGTAGTTGTGGTGGAGGTGCTGGCTCAGGTAGTGGACCAAAACCCAGGGGACAAGGTAAATGCGAGGCACAAACCGCACAACAGATGTCTTCCACAATCACCTGATTTGTGCCAGAAAGAAGTCGACTGCGAGCTGCCGGCGCGCAAGTTTGCCTAGTGAGGGCTATTCGAGTCAAGAAGACCGCCGACCCCAGCTAAACTGAGCGGTTGCTTGTCGCCGCAGATTGCGGGTAAAGCCAGTTCAGTTGCAAATTTAGAATATGACTTACGACGCCAGCTATGTATAAAATCTACATAACTCATGGCTTAACACTCTATCGCATGATTCATTACCACCAGAGGCACGGAATCCCGCTATGCTGGCCTCTCATAGACTCTTGCCATACCCACGCCGAAACTAGTGCCTCAGCGTTTCCCTGACACAGGAATATTCCTGTACAAGAATGTTATACTGTCATTGGTCAACTCGGGTGAATTTTTTGATTGATATGTCACTCTTAATTTCGCGAGTTATGCAATCTGAGCTGTTATATCGCATTCGACTGACTCGTTCAATGCATCCAACGTTTTTGACTGTTTGCACTGTTGTACACAAGTCACTGAACGGCGTGGCTTTATGCTTAAAATTTTCTGACTGGAATTGTTTACAAGAAAATGGAATGACAGCCGAGTTAGGCGATGACCAATTTAAGTCTGCAGAAGCGTAGGACTAAGAGAAAGTGTATTAAGTATTAGACTGATCTCGGAAGGTAGAATAAAGAAAGCGAAGAGTACGTAGATTGGCGTATTTGTAATTTTGGAAAGGATTGGAATTAAATGGAGTGGTAGGAGGATGCCTACAGTTAATACTGAAACTAATTTGCAGTTATTACATTTTTGGACATGAGTGGGAGACTGGTATTTATAAATATGTAAGGTGGGACTGCATCTTGTTATTCGTACGTTTTTAATCTAATCATTGAGCAAATAATGGAGGAAGCAAGAACGAAATGGAAAGTAGAAATACATGATCAAGTCAAAGTTATGTCGTCACAGATATTTGCCAACGAGGGTCATCTTGGCCGATCTAGCAGCAGATTTGAATGTCATTGAAACTAGTATGTGTTTATTGCTGATAAAAGATGATGATAATAGTTGATTAAAGGGACCAATCATCTGGGTTATCGGGCCCTATCTGAGAAAAGTATATGTTGTCAATTCAATGTGTGTAAAACAGAGATGATTGAATGCAGCGGGAAGAATGAAATAACAAACTGGATTGATTTCGATTGCCAGATGAAACGCTAAAGGCGGTTGCTGACTCTTGTTACTTGGGTAGCAACAAGCACTTAGCTATGAAGATACCCGATGGGTTGGCATATGCTGACATCAAATAGAGATGTAGGTAGTAGAAAGTCTTTTTAGAAGCCATGGTCTGGAGCGTGGTGCTATATGATTGTGGAACTTGGATTCTTTCTACTTCAGAAAACTAAAATTAAGCGCATTTGAATGTGGTGTTATTGGAGAATGGTGGAGATGATATCGACCAGATAGAGTAAAAATGAAGGATAATTTGATGAATGGGGGTGGGGTATATGATTCTGGCTAGTGGTATTGAAAGGAAGGGTCATACTGAGGCACAAGGAATAGCAAGTTTTCAGTAGTTATGGAAGCAAGGTTCGTAGACATGAATTATAGTCGTTAAGCAAGGTTAGAATATGTCGAATAGATTACTTCAGTTGTAGGGTTTGGTGGCTTTGTAAATATGAATTTATTTTATCCAGAGTAGGAGACAAGGAGTGCTGCATTGAAACTCAAACAAGAGTAATGTATCATTTTCACTCAGCATGTTAGCAGCCTGTGGGAAATCCCGCCTCCATTATGCGCAAATACAGACGGTATTACTTTAACATACGCAACGGTGATCCATAGGAAAAAGTCAAGCAAGGCTGCAAAGTGTAGAAATTTAGAATATCTTGCCCTGTATTGCAACCAGCATCTAAATATCTAGAGACTTTGGATCGGAAGATTGTGGTGGCTTGTTTACGATCCCAATACCCTCATGCTCTCTGAGCTATGGCTCAAAATTCACCAACAAGATACACTATATTGTCTGTATTATATATACACAGTTCAATAGAATTAGCGGAACATGTTTTGCAACGTCTGATATGGGAACGCTATTTTGCACAGGGGGTACAAATGGTCGTACAGCAGACCTTGAGACATTAGCGACGCAGGCTAGAAGAATATCAACTTGATGCGCCATCAAGATACAAAGCCATGTATTTTACTGTCCGGTGACCCCTCCAAATACAGTGCGTATTGTTTTGGTAGAGTGCCATTGTGAGGTATACCGACTGCAACAGTCATTAGTTCCAGTGGTACACATGCTATGAGACTACTTACCAACGTACAGGTCGAAAGGTATGACACATTGCTTCGGGAAGGGAGAACTATTCGTCTTGTTTCCGCAGAACTCATCGCTTGTGGGATCGCTACAATAGGTAAAGGCGGCGCCCAAGCTCGGTTGGACGAGATCTTCGATGCATTACGTGCCCACAGGATGACCTATATCTGGCCATCTCCGCGTTGAGGCGTCATCAGGCCACTGCCAGAGAACTGCTGCAACAAAACCTAAGGAGGGGCACTGGAGTCTAGGTGGCTGAGCAGACGTTGAGGAACGGGTTACGAGAAGTGTCTTTGCAACCTTGACGTCCTGTCCAAGTGCCCCTCTTTACGTCGTAACATCATGGAGCTCGCCTTTGGTTTGCACGTAACCACACCAACTGGACACCTCGCCAATGGAGACCTGTCTTATTCACTGACGTGCCCAGATTTCCCCTGACGCAGAATGATGGCCGTCAACATGTATAGAGACGCCGCTCCGTGGTGTTGCATATATTTGGCAACATATGCCAAATGTTGTTCAGCAAGTCGACAGATTCTGGCATGGTTCTGTGATAATGTGAGGTGGCTTCAGTATTGACGGCCTTATGGATCTTGCCTTCGTCCGTGGTAATCTTACCACTGTGGCGAACTTTGAGCAGATCCTGGTGCAGCATGTGGTGGTTGCTGTATGCTATGTTGGCCCTGCGTTCGCACTGATGCATTAGGATGCCAGGACGTATGTCACCGGCATCACGAGAGATTTATTGCGAGAACTGGACATTCAAGTGCTGGAATGACCAGCCGTGAGTCCCAAACTTAACCCCATCGAGCATGTGTGGGATATGCTTAACAAGGGTTCGTGGCCATCCTGTTCCAGCACAGACTCTCCAAGACCTCGAACATGCTCTTTAGGATGAATTCGATTTGATACCGAAAAGACCTTCGTAGTCTTATATGGAGCATGCAAGGAATTGCCAAGCTGTGATCGACGCTCATAGAGGGTATTCACGATACGGAAGCTCTCAAACGGTTATAACATCCCCCTAAATGCCTGGAGGAACATCTCATCTTTGGGGTGTTCCCCTTTCTGTTGTGCAAATGGCCAGTAATTCAACGATACTTCAGCATACTTCAGCAGTAAAGATCAAATATTTATTTGTTTGCACGCCTAGGTGTGAAATGTTGTCCTATAGAGCACAGCCTACTTTCCAAAATATTTTTGCTATTTCATATGCACGGAGCATGTGTAATTGCAAAATATCCGACTCCGTGAAAAACGTATTATTGACAAGTGAAAATAATATCACTTCCCGATAATACTTGAAGACTAATTCCCTGGTAGAGATATTAATGATTGTTTCTCCCAATTATAGCTTCACTACTTAGAACTCTATATCTCGACAGTATTTTCCCACTTGCCATGATAATGTAGCGCACTACAAACTGTTAACACTATTTATTTCAGCCAGATATGTCCAGACACGTTGAGTTCTTCTGCAAAAAAGTTTTACGCATTAGGTAATAGTGGAAAAATAACTATCAATCAAAATGTGCAGACAAACATGTTAAGCCATAGCACTAAAACTACATATTCATGTGACGTATGCAAAAAAAGTTATTCCCTGATACAATATCTTAAGCAACACATGAAAATTCACAGTGGCAGAAAGCCTTATTCTTGTAGCGTATGCGAAGCTACATTTCTCCGCAATCAAGCTCTGAATCGACACATGCTCATCCATAGCAGCATGAGACCATATTCCTGTAGCGTATGCAATGCAAAACTTATCCAGAAAAAAGGTATGAAAAATCACATGCGAAACCATAGCGGACAAAGGCCTTATTCATGTAGCATGTGCGATGGTACATTCATATGTAGAGATAATTTGAAATCACACATGCTCATCCATGAAGGCGAGAAGAAACATTCATGTATCGTCTGCAAAGCGAAGTTTCTCCGTCAAAACCAATTGAAGAGACACATGTTCATCCACAGCGGAGAAACGCCGTATTCATGTAGAATATGCAAAGCCAGATTCGCCGAAACTTGGAGTTTAAAAACACATATGCGAATCCATAGCGGAGAGAAACCATACCCGTGTAGTGTATGCAACGCCGCGTTCAGTCGTAGAGGAAATTTGAACCAACACATTCTCATCCATAGCTCAGAGAAGAAACATTCATGTAGCGTATGCCAAGCTAAATTTCCTCGCAAAATATACTTGGAGGGACACATGCTCATCCACAGTGCAATGTTTGCGAAGCAACATTCAGCCATAGAGGACATTTCAACTCGCATATGCTCATCCATACTGGCGAGAGGAAACACTCATGTAGCGTATGCGAAGCTAAATTTCTCCGCAAAGCAAACTTGAAGAAACACATCCTAATCCATAGTAGAGAATAGCATATTCCTGTAGAATACGCATAGCCGTATTCACCCATTTTGGATCTTTGAAACATTACATGCGAATCCATAGCGGTGAGAAGCTGTGTTCATGTAGCGTATTTGAAGAAAAATGCATCTAGAAAATGACTTCAATTCACACATGCTAAGACAAAACGGCAATAATTAAAATTCATGAATCGTATGCGAAGGTAAACTTTTAAACGAAAATCACTTGAGGGCACACATGCTAATCAATTACGGGGTGAAACCATGAAGTAACATATGCGAAGCCAAATTCATTCTTTTTGAAATTTGATCGAACACCTGCTCATCCATAGCGGCGTGATGAAGCATTCATGTAGCGTCTGCGAAGCGAAATTTCTCCGCAAAGAGCTGTTGAAGACCCAGATGCGAATCCATGGTGGTTAGAAGCTATATTCATGGAGCGTATGTGAAGCAAAATTTATCCAGGAAGGTCATTTGAACACACACATGCTAAGACATGTGGCGAGTAGAAACGTTCATGAAGTGTATGCTTAACCAAATTTTCCCTAAATGGAGCATTGAAGATACAAATGATCATCCATAGCGGTGAAAAGCCATATTCATGTAGCATATGTAGATACTCATATTAAAGCATTGTGGTTAGAAACCTGTAAGGTAGTTTCTTTGAAGCATGAGTTATTCTGAAACCTGATTTGAAGAAACATCCTTTATCATAGAGGCTAATATACATTCTTATATAGTACATCTGAAGCCATTTTTTTTTCAATTGAGAGAACAGTTACCACGTTTTAATTCATGTTGGCAAAAATATATTGATGTAGATGTGAATTCTGTGTGTCCAAGAAACTAGGTGGAAGGGTTATAAAGCAAGAAAGCTTGGAAGTGGCTTTAAGTTGTTGTACAGTAGAAAATCAGAGCAGGAAGAAAAGGTGTTGGAATTATCCCTTCTCTAGGCAGTGTAAACAGAAGAAGTGATCACTTGATGAGTGTGAAGTTGTGTCTTGGGGAAGAGTTTACAATTGTAAGTGCCTGTGATCCTCAAGTTGGCTGTGAGGAGGAAGAAAATTATGATTCTTGGAGAGACCTGGAGCAGGAACTTTCTGGTATATCAGCCAATGAAAGGGTATTTCTGGGTGGAGATCTAAATGGACATTTTGCCACCAGTGTGGAAGGGGAAGTAGTGAGGAGAGTGCATGGAGGCTGGGGATTTGATACGAGATGAGGAGGGTGAGAGAGTGCTAAGTTTTTCGTTGGCCTTAGATCTAGGAATATGTAACACCTTCTTCAAGAAAAACGGAAGGCATTTGGTGACCTACAAAAGTGGAGAAGAGAGAGCCAAATAGATTTCCTTTTGTGCGGAAGAATGCATTTGAAAGAGGTTAATAATTGGTAAGTTATTATGGGGGAAAATGTTACGCCACAACCTAGAGTGCTAGTTATTGATTATGAATTCACGGGCATAAAGAAAAGAACTCCAAGGAAAATTACTCCAAGAATTAAATGGTGGAAATTGAACGATCCAATTTTGAGAAGTAAATTCAAGGAAACGGAGTTGTAAGGAACACGGCCAGTGGAAGGAGTTCAGAGATGGTGGACAGTAAATGCAGAAGCAATAAGGAAAGCAGGTGTGGAAGTTTTGGGGAAGACGTCTGGGAAAGGTGCTCCACTGGATAAAGAAACATAGTGGTGGAATGATGTGGTTCAGGATGCCATCAAGCCTAAACGACAATCAAAAACGAAATGGGATGAGTCTGGAAATGACGAAGATAGAGAACACTACCGAAAGGCAAATAAATAAAGTTGCGAAAAGAGCTGTAAGGAAATCAACGGCAGCTGCATGGAAGGAAGTCTATGAAGAACTAGAGACCACAGAATTGGAGGCCAAGCTTTTCGAAATCGCTAAGGCACGAGACAGGGCTTCAAAACATCTCACACACATCAGGCAGATGAAAAGTGGACAAGGAATTGTAATTCAATATGAAGAGCATATTAAGAAGAGATGGGAGGAATATTTTGAAAAGTTGCTAAATGAGGAAAATGCCCGACCTGTGTTTGAGGATGGTATCCCAAATCACTACGTAATAACTGGCATAAGCAGGGAAGAGGCTGTAACTGCTATTAAGAAAATGAAATGTGGAAAAGCAACCGGCCCCGATGAAATTCCAGTGAAGGCTTGGAAATATCTGGGTTGTGGAATCTCTTCCAACAGGTACTTCAAGAGGTTGTAATACCCAAGAAATGGCGGGAGAGTACCATAATTCCCATTTACAAGGAGAAAGGTGACATTCAAGATTGTGCAATTTACAGAGGAATTAAACTCATGTCGCACACAATGAAGATCTGGGAGAAAGTTATTGAAAGTAGGCTTCGGGTGGAGACGACAATACGAGATGAACAGTTTTGATTTATGCCGGGAAAGGGAACAACAGATGCTATTTTTGCACTTAGGCAGGTCATGGAAAAGCACAGGGAGACGAGGAAGGACCTACATATGGTGTTCATAGACCTAGAGAAAGCTAATGATCGGGTGCCCTATCAGGAGGTAGGGAGTACCGGAGAAGTATGTGCGCATTGTTCAGGATATGTACCGTGGAGCAAGGACACGATTTAGAAGCAGTGTAGGATTTTCAGATACTATACCGGTTCAAGTAGGTCTTCACCAAGGATCTGCACTAAGCCCCTATATTAGCCTACTTTCGATTTTTGCAAAAAATGAAAGTAGACTTATAAGATTTACACAGGGCCACAAATTTTGTGTCTGTCTGTGTGTCTTTGTGTGAGTGAGTGTACTCTGAATGTCTTCCCCCCCCTATCAATTCGAACACAGTGAAACCGAATTGGACGAAAATTGGTACAGAGGTAGCACTAGCAAAGGGCACCTCAGTGTCATGTTTTATAACGCCGCCGTCTTGAGGGACCCGTAATGGCGGCCACCCAAATGATCAAAGCGTAAATCAAATTACGACTAACCTAATCATCCGATCTCTACCAAATTTTGCATCAACATATATCTGTATGGAGAGCTTCTTTGACTAAACTACAAGGTCATCATCCCAATAGTTTGCAGATAGCGGCCATGTATGTGCGCAAATCGATTCCTGCTATCAATTCAAACACGGTGAAACTGAATTGAACGAAATTTGGTACAGAGGTAGCACTAGCAAAGGGCACCTCAGTGTCATGTTTTATATCGCCGCTGTCTTGACGGAAACGTAATGGCGGCCACCCAAATGTTCAAAGATTAAATCAAATTACGACTAACCTTATCATCCGATATCTATTGAATTGTGTATCAACATATATCTATATGGCGAGCGTCTTTGACTAAACTACAAAGTCATCAGCCCAATAGTTTGCAGATAGTGGCCATGTATGTGTGCAAATTGATTCCTCCTATCTATTCAAACACTTTGAAACTGAATGGAACGAAATTTGGTACTGTCCCCGTTTACCCGGATAGTAGGCTGTCAGATATCCGCCCCCTCAATCGGATTGCCAACAATCAATCGCACCGGCTCAGCTACACCAAAGAAAATGGCACTGACAGATACTACCGAGGTTTGAACACAGAAGTTACCAAGAAAATTATTGTGGAACACACCAAAATAGACGGGGTTTCATACTTACCTTTACTTACCTCTTAAAAATTATCTCGGGGATTGGGTTGACAACAGGATCTCTAAAATATGCTCCCACAATAACCTTCACCATGACATTTAAAAATGAACCAGAACGAAGACGAGAACTTTGAACTGTACAAAAGCTTTTATTTCAAATAAAGGTTATGATTTTAACAACTCAACAAAATAAATGTGGCTATCAGTAGCCCATGTCAATCTGACTATGTCCTCCTAAAGGACTTGCAAAGTTATCAAACAATATGTTAGCTCCCATGAGCTCAAAATAACGTAACATTCAAAACACATTTGGATTGGATAAGGAAGTCAGGACGAGACACATATATATAGAGCATTTGGTTTCTTTTAATAAACATGACACTTGTATTTATAGGCACAAGGCCTCAATGTGAACGACCTCGCCCGCTGATAACCAGTTGTCTAACCAGCTGCGATCTACCCTTCAACCTGACGCACAGCCGTCAAATGGGGGCTCACTTGTCACGCCACACTGCGTAAGAATTCAGCTCCCTCTCAAAGCTTTAAATGTCTGCAAGACAACTCATATATATTGACGCAAATCTTTCAAATGCTCAACTCACATACCACTGGATTATTCTGACAATCCCTAAACTTGTTAAGTTATCATCCGAACGTTTAATAAGTATAGTTTAGAGTATAAAACACACTCTTAAATGTTTATAACAAAATCACATAAATTATTTATAACAATTAGAAATTGTTTATAATATTGTCGAAGATAATTACAAAAATTTTAAACACGCCTCTAACATTACTTTCGTTCCACATTATTGTCAAAGATATTTACATCATTATTTACAATATCAACATTTAAATTATTTAAATTATTAATTTAAGAAATACATTTAACCACATGTTCATCCGGTTGGTAATTTCATAATCGTGTCAATATAATCGACCAATGAAGGTTAGTTATATATTTTATGTCACAATCTGGTTTAATAAAGGTTGTAATAATTATTATTATTTGTGACGGTAATCTTCATTCAAAATCTTATCTCAAATTCTTTCAAAACTCTTGTTAATTATAACAGTAAATTCACTTGATTAATTTTCAACGAACTATGACAATACACTCCATCGGAAAATACTTCGCTTACAAAATAATGCACAAACTGCATTAAAAATAGGCCCAAAATTCATCATATATTAATATATATGGCATCAACATCTTCCACAGAATTTACAAAAACCTCCACTAACAAATTCTTTATCATTAATTACTGTGGGAACCTCCTTCATTATTCAAGGGCATTATACATCAGCGACTTTCAACACGTCCGCTGCACTAGCGATTATACATTCATAGTTCCACTTAAAATTCTTATAATCATTAATTGTTTCAAAACTGTTGTCATTTAACCTTCGTGGATTTCATTCATGAATCGAAATGAAGTAAAAACTTGCCAATCACAAACAAATTTAATAGTGAATACGCTTATATACGCCTGTCTGGTCTATCAAAATTTAAGATTAACATCTTCAAAGAATTGTAGTATAAAAATACTATCATCAAACAATGTGCGACTAAGCTGCAAAATAGTCGAATAGAATCCAATTAGACTGGGGAATGCAAACATCATTATATAAATCTCTAATTGAGAAAAGACTCCTAACAAAAGTTCCTGATTTTAATGCATTCAATAATTCATAATTAAAGTTCATCTTTCACAAAATGGTCTATGATGCAATGATCGTTCATAACTGACGATAAATGTCTGTGTTGCAATCAATTTAAATAACGACTAGTATTTCCAAGATCGTCGACAACGTAATGGATTTTAACGCTCTAAAATCATTTAAATGTTCTTCCTTCTTGATGATGATAGAAAATTGGTCAAAGTAATTAAACTGGGGTAGAATTACTGTAATAAAGTGACACGCTGTCTGAATTTAAATCTGCCATAAAAATCATTAACTTACAGTCAAATCGTGACTACAAAAAAAATAAGCAAATTACTGAAAAATCTAAATATCAGTCTCAACTGATCCAAAATCATTTAACTATGCCCATGACATAACAATGTCTTAATAAATCGTCGAAAAAGGCATAACTCATCAAGGTGTACTGAGAATAGGAATCTCAAACAAGAAAATAGGGCAAAATACATGAGGACAAAAATATGGGAAAATGGTTGCTCAAATATTGCTAAGAAACTCAAATACAATAAACGTTCACGACTACCTTATCTGCCGATTGACGTTCCAGAGGAAAATTCCCCAAAGAAGACTGCTGATGGATCCATTTCACCAAGTTAAAGCTGAGCTCCATCCTCGAAATAGGAAACAGCACCCTCGGAGAATCGAACTGCTTCCTCCTCCGGAAATTGCACTGTTCCGTGAAGACGAACGACATCCTTCCGGCAATAATCTTCTTTGTGAGTCGGGACAACCCTGACCTCTCTTGAAAAATCCCTGAAGTTCCAGTAGAAATTCGCCATGAAGTTTTTGTAGTAATTACCGAAGAAATATTCATATTCAGTGAGTATGAAATCGTTTCCATTGCTGTTTGATAGTATTCAGCGTTGAACCACGAAACATGGGTGTAGATGGTTATTCGCCACATGTTCGCTTGTGTGGAATAGCAATTAGCGAAGTTCCATGCTGCTATCTTACTCCGTTGAAATATGTCCCAATTGCATTAAAGTCCTTTAGCCTTCCATCTTCTCTTCGGTTATGGTAATAGAAGAACAAACTGCCATATTAGACTGCTCCATAATACTGTAGCGTTGTGTCACAAAAGCAATCTGAAGTCTCCCTATTTCACTAGCCGTGTCAGCCGTGGTGTAGATTCTGGCGATACAAAGTGCTTCTCATGTGGCGAGAAAATCACTTTTGTCAGTCGTCTAAAATTGCCAATAACTTCCAAAATAATTCCTCGAAATTGTTCAACTTTACTACAATGCTTAATGTAGCACTGCACAATAGAATTAGCTTATAGGCGACCGCTAACTGTTCACAGCTAATCTTGTAGACGCGTTATAATGTGCGTTTCAACTTCACATAGATTTACTCACAGTAAACTTGCACTGCTTGTATGCTCGACTCTCGTTTAATGCAGTGGCTTCACCACGCGTTATAAAGATGACTCTTACTAATAATCTCACTCGACGTTTCACTGAAATAACTATATAAGAACTGACGATTGAGCTATCAGACGATTGAGAAAGAGACTCCTCTCTTCTGCGCAAGGCCTTTTATAAACTTCATGAGGGGCGTATCCATCCCTTCCATAGCGTGTTACTGCGTCATCGCTAGAAGTTCCAACTTCGTCAATACATGACGGATTTTCAAAATTCAAAAACTGAAAATTAATTTCACCAAAATTCCAGATCAATGCCTCTACTGCAAATGGATTTCCACAATTCTGCATTCCAAAAAGTAATAAAAATACCATAGTTTCAGCAATCTCCGTCTTCCTTTAGACTATCGTTCATTGGTTCGAGCCTCCCCTCCAATAGCATAATTTCTTCCTCAGCAGAATTCCACGTTTCCTGCGACTGCGTCGTAGATCTTGGATCTTTCTCGACTAAATGCTGACGTCACTGAGAATCTCAGCTCGAGTAGCCTGCTGGCATAACGTCTGCGTCATCCGTGCTTACGTCATGACTACCCACGTCATAACTATGACAGCCTTAACTTTCTTTATAATTTCCCATATAGCCACCGTGGTCTCTATATAATTCAATTACGGGGGCATTCTCCCCTCACCACGTTTTAAAAACAGTTGCAAATTGTTTTTAAACTCAGTGTTACACGTATCTCAACTCTCTTGAACACGAAATTGAATTATTACTGGCTTACTCTAGGATAGTATCTTTTCAGATTTCCAGCATTGAACTTGCCGTAAATGACATTGTTCTCATCATCGTAGAGTTCATAGCAGTTGTTTCCATAGGCGTTCGTAATCCTAAACGGACCCATGAACACATTTCCAAATTTGGGGTAGATTTTCTTGCTCATATCAGCCTTGATAGGTCTGCGTAATAATACAAGATTTCCAACTTGTAAGGGTGTACCAAAACGTTTTCCAGCTACTCTTTTCAATCGTTTCTCTGCTGCTTTCTGGAGTTGTTCCTTCGCCTTGTCAATCCTCTGCTGCCTTCCTAGGTCGGGATCTCTAGGAACGTGGTTGAAAAGATTATCCCACGGCCTTTCTGGGTTTCTTCCTAGATGAAGTCGCATTGGCACTTCTCCTGTGCTCTCCTGCACTGTAGAGTTCAGACATTCCTCAATAAGGGGTACAAATCTCACCCAACCAGAATGATCATTTGGACAGAAAATTCGACAGAATTTCGAAAATTCAGCCATATATCTTTCTGAGGAATTCGATTCTGGGTAACGCACGCTTGAAAATAAGTGCTTAATGCCAAGCCTTTCCATATCCGCTGCAAATTCCACGGATGTAAACTGCGTTCCATGATCTGACAGTAGATATTCCGGTATACCAGCTGTAGGAAATACAGCATTTTCCAGTCTGCTTACTACGTTCCTCGTGTTAGCTTTCTGCATGGGACTCATTGTAACAAATTTTGAGAAAACATCCACGGTAACCAACAGGTACTGGTTACCCTGATATCCCTTCGGACAGGGGCCAAATATGTCCGTCGCCATTAGTTCGTTTGGCTTAGAAGGAATCATAGCCTTCGGTTTTCCTTTTAATAAAGGAGAAGCATACTTTGCTCTTTGACATTTGTCACATGATCGAATGACCTTGGCAATGCTGGAACGCATGTTAGTCCAGATAAATCTCTCTTGAAGAGTATTATGAGTTTTATCTAAACCGGCATGTCCAGTTGCGTGATGAGCTACCCACACTAAATTGACAACAAGTTTAGGTGGCACGACTATGCGGAGTTTTGTATGCGCAGAGTCAGCATACTTGCATACGATGTCTCCACTCAAGACAAAGTGTCGTGAATTTCTCCGTGTAGCTGCATAGTCAACATCCGTATTGTCCATGTAACCCTTGAGGAACCTGTACATTTTCCTTATTGGAGCGTGTCTCTTCTGTGACACACCGATTCGGGCTAACCTCCTAACGGTTTCTTGATCTTCTTGCTCCAATTGTACATGGTGTATCTGCACATTTTTAATAGGGTTACGTGATAGAGCATCAGCCAGTAAGTTATCTTTCCCAGGCTGGTGGACGATAGTGGCGTTAAACTGTTGGGTGAACAAAGTCCAACGTGTCAATCTATCACTCGACATGTCAGTTTGCAGCATAAACTGTAGTGCTTTATGGTCAGTAATAATGATGACCTTATGTCCCAGCAGGATTTTCTTCCAGGCTTGCAATGCTGTTACAAAAGCTAACGCTTCAAGTTCTGTCGTGAAGTAGTTTTCCTCGTGTTTCTTCAACTTCCGACTAGTGAACGCAATGTAGTGCTTGTTGCCTGCCTCGTCTTTCTGGTATAAGACTGCACTAATGCCTATTCTTGATGCATCAGACTCAATATAGAACACCTTCTCAAAGTCTGGGCACTCCAGTTTCACATTATTTCTGAGCATTTCTTTTGCTTTCTCAAAAGCTTCGTCTGCAGCGGTGCTCCATTTCCATCTGTTATTCTTCTTGAGTAAGTCATACAGAGGAGCCATAATTTCAGAGTATCTCGGACAGTGGCTGCTAATAAATTGGCATGCGCCTACAAATTCTCTGACTTGTTTCACCTTAGTTGGCTTTGGAAATCTCGTGATCGCATCTGCTTTTTTCATGTTTGGATGATATCCATCTTTATCAATAGTATGCCCCAAGTAATTTATCTCCTTCTTCAAGAATTGACATTTTCCAAAATTGACCTTGATATTGGCCTCCCTTAAATTCTCGAACAACTTTCTCAAGTGCACTAAATGTTCTGCGGCGCTGGGTGAAGATACGATTAAATCGTCAATGTAGCAGATTACATTTTCATTCACTTCGTCAGTGAGCTTACTATCAAGTGCTCGAATAAGTGCTGGTCCACTGTTAACCATACCAAAAGGCATTCTGACAAAGACCCATGACGTCTGGTCAAATAGGAATCCAGTGTACTGCCTACTATCTTCTTCTAGTTGAACTTGATAAAATGAAGACGTCAAGTCAAGAACGCTGAAACATGCTCTCCCTTTGAATTTTCGAAGCAGATCTCTAATCTTGGGTGGTCGGTCATTTTCTGGAAGAATCTTCAAGTTGATGGTCCTGGCATCGAGACAAAGACGTATCTGACCATTACTTTTCTTCACTACTGTGATGGGGTTTATATAAGACGACGCCTGTTTTTTAATAATCCCGTCTACCTCCATTTTTCTGATTAACCCTCGTACTTCTTGATAGTATTTCTCAGGAATGGGGTATATTCTCTTCTGGCAAGGGGTTTCATCTGTCAGCCTTATCTTGTATTTATAATCCTTAATCAATCCAGGCTTTTCATCAAAAATATCTTGGAATTCCTTTATCAGATCCTCAAATTCCCCCTGAATTTCTTCAAATCCTTCAGTTTTTCTACTGGGTATTTCTGCTGAATTCTCCACTTCATTAATTATAGTATTCAAAATTTCTTCCCTAAGGTCTATTTCCAGACTGTTTTTCACGTCCTGTTTTTCTATCTCTTCTGTGATCATGTACCCATCATTAAAGCTTATACTTCTGTTCTTCATGTCAATAATAGCTCCGACCTTCGATATAAAATCGATTCCAAGCACCATATCAAAATTGATCTTGCTCACCACAATGAAGATCTGTTCATAATTCCTTCCATTGATCTCAAAGTTCAATAACACTTGAATCTTGCACTTCACTGCCTTTTCTTTGAATATCCCTCTCACTTTGACGGTAGAAACAGGTAGAACTGTCATGTTCTCTCCTCTTAGCAGACTTTGATAACATTCCTCTGAAATGATGGAAATAATTGCACCAGTATCCATCAGGGCTTTGTACTGTTGGCCATCTATCCGTACAGAAATAATAGGTAAGGCACATGGTCTTTCCTCTTTAACGATACCCCTCTCTTCTAGCAAATCTTCATCAGTCACTTCATATATCTCATTAATTGTAATCAGGTGTGGTGTGGCAATGTATTTACAAGTTCTCACTGTCGTTGAGAAATCGGCGTTTTTTTTTTTTGTGTTACCGACCTCAAAATTCTGCTGGCTCGTAGAAGGCCCAGGATCGATTACAACATCCTGCCTTTTCTTTTGGTTGTTGGCTTCTTTTTCCCGTAATTCTTTTAGGTATTGCTGGCTTTCCTTCTCTCTTTCCTGATACTGATCGGGTGTCATAACCTGACATTGAGGATTCTGATTTCTGTTTTGGTTCTGGTTATTCCTATTATAATTTCTGTTATAACCATTATTGTTGTAATATCTGCCTCTTCCATTGTTGTAGTTTCCTCGACTATAGTTCCAGCCTCTTCTCTGTTGATACGGTCGGTAACCTTGCGATCTGTTATTTCGAAACTGATTATTCCTGTGGGGACCTACATTGTCAGTTTTCTCCTCATCTGGCTTGTCAGTTTGTTGGACTTGGTCCATATATACAGTATTTATTTCTTTGAAGTCATGCCTTTGACCTTTCTGTACCACGTTAGGCATTGGACTTGTGTAGTCTAATCTCCTCAGTAATTCATCCATGCTGGTCAAATCCCTGATGTTTGACGAAATAATTAGTCTCCTCACCTCCACAGGTAGCATACGAGAAATCGCATCAATTAGTTGCTCCGTTGACAATGGGGGTTGCAAAAATCTCAAGCGGGATAATTGACTCGTAAAGAAATCAGCGTACCGTGTTGGAAGAGTACCTGAGTATTTTCTTGAATACACCTCCGCTCTTAACGAATTCTGCGCTTCTATGGACCAAAATCGTTTGATTAATGCCTCTGCAAACTCGTCGAAGTTACTGAATGTGTATCTAAATGCGCGAAACCATTCGAGGGGTCCTCCAATCAGATATCTCTCCACTATCTTCATCTCTCTCTCTCTGGGAATGTGAGCTTCGATGAAATAATCTTTGAGGTTCCTTACATATTCTATAGGTGTCAAACTATCAGTGTTACTGAATTTTTGGGGTTTATCTTCAAAATTCCTGATGACCGTCACGTTCCTCGGATATGAATCCGGGTAGTTTCTCCCACTATCTCGATAGTTCCACTCAGGTTCCATATTCCTCTCGTCATCTTCCTCCCTGAATCTGGATATACGTTCTTCAGGAGTCACGTCTCTCTCTTCTGGATCTAGGTTATATCTTCTGGCATAATTCCTATTGGTTTCGCAAGCCAAGCCTTCTGTATCCTTGTCAGTGATTTCCGTTAAGACTTTCTTGATTAACTCTTCTTTGTAGGTCTCCATCAGATTAGCCTCTCCTATCTTCAAATTTTGCAGTATGCTCGTCGTTTCATTTACATCAGAGACAACTTTATGAATCTGTTCCTCTAATGCAGATTTTAATGTTTGCACATCCCGATCTAATTGTGTTCTATCTTCAACTTGTCTTTCGTATAGCGAATCCATCCTGACGCTTAAATCTTTCCTAATCTGTACTACTTCATTGTTAATATCTATTTGAGTACTGGCAAGTTTTCTTTCAATACGTTCCTGAATTTGGGTTACATGTTCCCCACTTGACTTATTCCACTCGTCTTTCCATACTGCTACATTTGCCGTTAACATTTCTGCTATGTCTACTTCGATATCTTCTTTCAATACTTTATTATGGTCTAATACTTGGGTTCTCATGACCTCTACATCATACTTTAAACCTGCTAAAGACGCTTTCGTTCTAACTGACTCATCAACTAATCTAGTCGTTAATGCACTTATATTACGCGTACAAAGGGTTTTCGAATTTTCTATCTCTTCCCTGACTTTATTTACATCGGTTTGGACTCTGGTAATATCTACGAAAACTGTGTTGACTTCTACTTGAATCTTAGTTATGTCACTTTGCACCTCATTTATATCCGAATGAATGTTATTAATATCAACCTGAACATTGGATACATAAGTTCTAACATTTTGGATTTCTTTTTGGACTTCCTCAACCTTGTCTTGGACAGTCGAAACATCATTTTTAACAACAACTACCTCAGCCCTAGCACAAGAAATATCACTTCGGACATTAGCTACATCTAGATTCAACATTGTAAGATCTTTATGCACATTAGCAACATCAATTTTAACATCAGCAACATTTTTATGCATATTAGACACATCTATTTTAACATTGGACACGTCTGAGCGGATGTCAGTTACAGTATTCTCAATTCCTTGGGTATTAATCTGTAAACGCGACATATTATCCTCTAAGTTAGCAGCACTAGTCTGAAGACCCTTCAAACTTTCATCCATGCTAGCTTTCAAATTGGCAGACAAATTACTAGCATTCTCCTCCATTCGACTAGTATTCCTAGCTTCCATTTCCTTTATACTTTCATTCAGCATCTGCTTCATATTACTATTCATGCTAGCTTTCAAGTTAGCAGACAAATTACTAGCATTCTCCTCCATCATCTGCTTCATATTGCTATTCATGTTAGCAGACATCTCCTCTAACATCATCTTCAAACTTTCATCTGCCATTACAATATTATTCAAAAATAGACTGCTGTAGGGACATACATCAATAGAGCAAAATAACAACATTTGAGCAACACTTTTCACCATATATAAATTTGATCAATTTTCTGTCTTAAATCTAACTTATAACTACCTTATAATTAACTTTCGAAGACACTTCATGTTGAAACAAACTCGAGCACATGTTCAAATTTCCCTGGCTCATTTTAAAATATACTAACACAAATAATTTACATTTACAATC
This sequence comes from Meconema thalassinum, assembly GCA_946902985.2. Classification (NCBI taxonomy): domain Eukaryota; kingdom Metazoa; phylum Arthropoda; class Insecta; order Orthoptera; family Tettigoniidae; genus Meconema; species Meconema thalassinum. The sequence continues at coordinate 4,346,320 of CAMPQE020000030.1, forward strand.
CAAATAGTTTAATTTTATCTTTAATATGACTAAAATGTCATAAGCGGGTCAAATAAAATAAGATTCCAGATCATAGGCGATTTTCCTAAGTTTCCAGCCTATTTAACCTTTTTCAAGTTGTATAAGATCTGATCTTCTCTGAGTGTAATTTTCCTAATACAATACAACATTTAATTCCTATATAATCACACTCTTAAATTCTACAATTGGCCAAGACATCTAACAAAGAATCAACCTCTTTATTTGAGTCTAATCGAACCACACGTTTTAGGTTTGCCAATCCTATTGGCGTTCAACCTGGTGATCCACTTATGTTGAATCGAGCCCCACGTTTTAGGTGTGCCAATCCTTCTGTCCCCGTTTACCCGGATAGTAGGCTGTCAGATATCCGCCCCCTCAATCGGATTGCCAACAATCAATCGCACCGGCTCAGCTACACCAAAGAAAATGGCACTGACAGATACTACCGAGGTTTGAACACAGAAGTTACCAAGAAAATTATTGTGGAACACACCAAAATAGACGGGGGTTCATACTTACCTTTACTTACCTCTTAAAAATTATCTCGGGGATTGGGTTGACAACAGGATCTCTAAAATATGCTCCCACAATAACCTTCACCATGACATTTAAAAATGAACCAGAACGAAGACGAGAACTTTGAACTGTACAAAAGCTTTTATTTCAAATAAAGGGTATGATTTTAACAACTCAACAAAATAAATGTGGCTATCAGTAGCCCATGTCAATCTGACTATGTCCTCCTAAAGGACTTGCAAAGTTATCAAACAATATGTTAGCTCCCATGAGCTCAAAATAACGTAACATTCAAAACACATTTGGATTGGATAAGGAAGTCAGGACGAGACACATATATATAGAGCATTTGGTTTCTTTTAATAAACATGACACTTGTATTTATAGGCACAAGGCCTCAATGTGAACGACCTCGCCCGCTGATAACCAGTTGTCTAACCAGCTGCGATCTACCCTTCAACCTGACGCACAGCCGTCAAATGGGGGCTCACTTGTCACGCCACACTGCGTAAGAATTCAGCTCCCTCTCAAAGCTTTAAATGTCTGCAAGACAACTCATATATATTGACGCAAATCTTTCAAATGCTCAACTCACATACCACTGGATTATTCTGACAATCCCTAAACTTGTTAAGTTATCATCCAAATGTTTAATAAGTATAGTTTAGAGTATAAAACACACTCTTAAATGTTTATAACAAAATCACATAAATTATTTATAACAATTAGAAATTGTTTATAATATTGTCGAAGATAATTACAAAAAATTTAAACACTCCTCTAACATTACTTTCGTTCCACATTATTGTCAAAGATATTTACATCATTATTTACAATATCAACATTTAAATTATTTAAATTATTAATTTAAGAAATACATTTAACCACATGTTCATCCGGTTGGTAATTTCATAATCGTGTCAATATAATCGACCAATGAAGGTTAGTTATACATTTTATGTCACAATCTGGTTTAATAAAGGTTGTAATAATTATTATTATTTGTGACGGTAATCTTCATTCAAAATCTTATCTCAAATTCTTTCAAAACTCTTGTTAATTATAATAGTATATTCACTTGATTAATTTTCAACGAACTATGACAATACACTCCATCGGAAAATACTTCGCTTACAAAATAATGCACAAACTGCATTAAAAATAGGCCCAAAATTCATCATATATTAATATATATGGCATCAACATCTTCCACAGAATTTACAAAAACCTCCACTAACAAATTCTTTATCATTAATTACTGTGGGAACCTCCTTCATTATTCAAGGGCATTATACATCAGCGACTTTCAACACGTCCGCTGCACTAGCGATTATACATTCATAGTTCCACTTAAAATTCTTATAATCATTAATTGTTTCAAAACTGTTGTCATTTAACCTTCGTGGATTTCATTCATGAATCGAAATGAAGTAAAAACTTGCCAATCACAAACAAATTTAATAGTGAATACGCTTATATACGCCTGTCTGGTCTATCAAAATTTAAGATTAACATCTTCAAAGAATTGTAGTATAAAATACTATCATCAAACAATGTGCGACTAAGCTGCAAAATAGTCGAATAGAATCCAATTAGACTGGGGAATGCAAACATCATTATATAAATCTCTAATTGAGAAAAGACTCCTAACAAAAGTTCCTGACTTTAATGCATTCAATAATTCATAATTAAAATTCATCTTTCACAAAATGGTCTATGATGCAATGATCGTTCATAACTGACGATAAATGTCTGTGTTGCAATCAATTTAAATAACGACTAGTATTTCCAAGATCGTCGACAACGTAATGGATTTTAACGCTCTAAAATCATTTAAATGTTCTTCCTTCTTGATGATGATAGAAAATTGGTCAAAGTAATTAAACTGGGGTAGAATTACTGTAATAAAATGACACGCTGTCTGAATTTAAATCTGCCATAAAAATCATTAACTTACAGTCAAATCGTGACTGCAAAAAAAATAAGCAAATTACTGAAAAATCTAAATATCAGTCTCAACTGATCCAAAATCATTTAACTATGCCCATGACATAACAATGTCTTAATAAATCGTCGAAAAAGGCATAACTCATCAAGGTGTACTGAGAATAGGAATCTCAAACAAGAAAATAGGGCAAAATACATGAGGACAAAAATATGGGAAAATGGTTGCTCAAATATTGCTAAGAAACTCAAATACAATAAACGTTCACGACTACCTTATCTGCCGATTGACGTTCCAGAGGAAAATTCCCCAAAGAAGACTGCTGATGGATCCATTTCACCAAGTTAAAGCTGAGCTCCATCCTCGAAATAGGAAACAGCACCCTCGGAGAATCGAACTGCTTCCTCCTCCGGAAATTGCACTGCTCCGTGAAGACGAACGACATCCTTCCGGCAATAATCTTCTTTGTGAGTCGGGACAACCCTGACCTCTCTTGAAAAATCCCTGAAGTTCCAGTAGAAATTCGCCATGAAGTTTTTGTAGTAATTACCGAAGAAATATTCATATTCAGTGAGTATGAAATCGTTTCCATTGCTGTTTGATAGTATTCAGCGTTGAACCACGAAACATGGGTGTAGATGGTTATTCGCCACATGTTCGCTTGTGTGGAATAGCAATTAGCGAAGTTCCATGCTGCTATCTTACTCCGTTGAAATATGTCCCAATTGCATTAAAGTCCTTTAGCCTTCCATCTTCTCTTCGGTTATGGTAATAGAAGAACAAACTGCCATATTAGACTGCTCCATAATACTGTAGCGTTGTGTCACAAAAGCAATCTGAAGTCTCCCTATTTCACTAGCCGTGTCAGCCGTGGTGTAGATTCTGGCGATACAAAGTGCTTCTCATGTGGCGAGAAAATCACTTTTGTCAGTCGTCTAAAATTGCCAATAACTTCCAAAATAATTCCTCAAAATTGTTCAACTTTACTACACTGTTTAATGTAGCACTGCACAATAGAATTAGCTTATAGGCGACCGCTAACTGTTCACAGCTAATCTTGTAGACGCGTTATAATGTGCGTTTCAACTTCACATAGATTTACTCACAGTAAACTTGCACTGCTTGTATGCTCGACTCTCGTTTAATGCAGTGGCTTCACCACGCGTTATAAAGATGACTCTTACTAATAATCTCACTCGACGTTTCACTGAAATAACTATATAAGAACTGACGATTGAGCTATCAGACGATTGAGAAAGAGACTCCTCTCTTCTGCGCAAGGCCTTTTATAAACTTCATGAGGGGCGTATCCATCCCTTCCATAGCGTGTTACTGCGTCATCGCTAGAAGTTCCAACTTCGTCAATACATGACGGATTTTCAAAATTCAAAAACTGAAAATTAATTTCACCAAAATTCCAGATCAATGCCTCTACTGCAAATGGATTTCCACAATTCTGCATTCCAAAAAGTAATAAAAATACCATAGTTTCAGCAATCTCCGTCTTCCTTTAGACTATCGTTCATTGGTTCGAGCCTCCCCTCCAATAGCATAATTTCTTCCTCAGCAGAATTCCACGTTTCCTGCGACTGCGTCGTAGATCTTGGATCTTTCTCGACTAAATGCTGACGTCACTGAGAATCTCAGCTCGAGTAGCCTGCTGGCATAACGTCTGCGTCATCCGTGCTTACGTCATGACTACCCACGTCATAACTATGACAGCCATAGCTTTCTTTATAATTTCCCATATAGCCACCGTGGTCTCTATATAATTCAATTACGGGGGCAGTACAGAGGTAGCACTAGCAAAAGGCACCTCAGTGTCATTCTTTATATTGCCGCCATCTTGACGGAAACGTAATGGCAGCCACCAAAATGTTAAAAGCTTAAATCAAATTACGACCAACCTAATCATCTGATCTCTACTAAATGTTTGCAACAACCTACCTTTATGTGGAAAGCATCTTTTAACCAATCTACTAGGTCATCAGCCCAATAGTTAGCAGATAGCGGCCATGTATGTGTGCAAATAGATACCACCTATCAATTCAAACACGGTGAAGCCGAATTTAACGTCATTTGGTACAAAGATAGCACTACTAAAAGGAAACTCGTCACGTTTTATATTATCGCCATCTTGACGGAAACGTAATGGCGGCCACCCAAATGTTAAAAGCTTAAATCTAATTAAGACAAACCTAATCATCTGATGTCTACCAAATTAAGCAACAACATACCTTTTTGTGAGAAGCGTTCTTTGACCATGCTACAATGCCATCAGTCCAATAGTTTGCATGTGGTGGCCATGTATTTGTGCAAATCAATTCCCCCTATCAAATAAAACACGGTAAAACCGAATTGAACGAAATTTGCTACAGAGGTAGCACTAGCAAAGGGCACCTCTGTGTCATATTTTGTATTGCCGCCATCTTGAAGGAAACGGAGTGGCCACCACCCAAGTATTAAAGGCTTAAATCAAATTACGAGCAACCTAATCATTTGATCTCTACCACATTTTGCAACAACATACCTTTTTGTGGGAAGCATCTTTTGACCGATCTAAAAGGTCATCAGCCCAATAGTTTGCATATAGCGGCCATGTATGTATGCAAATCGATTCACCATATCAATTCAAACACGGTGAAACCGAATTGAATGAAATTTTGTACAGAGGTAGCACTGGCAAAGGGCACCTCATATTCGTGTTTAATATCCGTATAGCACGTTGTATTTCAACAAGCTACTACAACCAATCTTCAATTATACTCCTTGAAAAGGACAAAGAGTTATAACAATACTCAGGCATTTAGGAGAAAGTAGTCAATATGTTCTTTACTGAACATCTTGTTTTTGATCTTATAATGGATGTCTTCTCTGAAAGCATAAGAGAACCAGCTCCCTAGTGTATGCTATTTGCAGATGATATTGTCTTAAGCAGCACAAACAGGGAATAGCTTGAATATAAACTGAAATGCTGGAGAAGAGCCCTAGAGGACAGAGGCCTTAAAATCTGTAGGAATAAGACCGAATACCTGTGCCTTGTAGGAACTGGAAATGAAACTATTCAGATGGATGGTAGCCAGCTACAGGCAAGGGACAGTTTCAAGTATTTGGGATCCACTGTATCTGACAATGGCAATCTAGATCTGGAAATTACCCACCGAATTCAGGCTGCCTGGTTAAACTGGAAAAGGTTACCTGGTATTCTGTGTGACAGGAAACTGAATATCCAAGTAAAGGGTAAAGCCTATAAATATGCAGTGAGATTTGCAATGCTATACGGAGTAGAAACTTGGCCAACTGTGCAGTCAGAGTGCAAGCAACTGGAAGTAGCTGAACTGAAGATGCCAAGACGGATGTGTGGTTTTACAAGAAACGATCACATCAAAAACACCTTTATATGGGGCAGCGTAAAAGTGACTGAAATATGAAAAAAGGCGCAAGAAAGACGCTTGTTCTGGTATTAAGCGCAGGGATGAGAGTTATGTAGGAAGGCGAGTGCTTGACCTGGAGGGGGAAGGCAAAAGGGAAAGTGGCAGGCCTAGAAGAAGATGGATGGACTGCGTGCAGGATGATCTCCGGGAGAAGCAGTTAAAAGAAAACACCATTTGCGACCGAGTAAAATGGAAACGACTTGTCAGAAACGTCGGTCCTTCATGAACGGGAAAAGGCGAAGAAGAAGAAGTAAATGCGAAAACAAATTTGCTCATACGGGACTTTTAAGACATACTTTTCTAATCATAACTGCAAAGAGCATGTAGGAATAGATATATAAATAATACTTTTTTAACTCCAGTACAACAATCTGCTGTTGATGTTAAAGTTTGAATCGTGGCTCTGTGAGCATGAGTATAAATTCGTATCGTGCCTTCCAATCCGAAGGAGTTGGATTTTACATGCCGGCTGCCATAAGGGGCAAGATGTTCTAAGTTTCCACCCTTTGCAACTATGCTTGACCTTCGTGAATGAATCACCGAGTTGCCTATTTTAATAAAGGCATCTATTCTTGAGTTTTCATACAGGCGGCTTATATGCCGAGTAACCAGGATACGTTGATATTGTTGTTCTACGGCTTCGTCTCGACATGACTACCGTTACATCTCTATATAACTACATAACCTCCACACCTTGCATCCAAGCTATTATTCTAACCTTGGATTTTCCCCTACAGTTTTTATCCTAGACACTTCCTTCTATAACTAAGTTTGCTATTTCCAGGTGTCATAGCATGTGTCTTAATAACCAAATTCTCTGTGTTACCAGTTTCCAGAAACATCACTTTTCATTTATTACTCTATCTACCCATCTGATATTCTTCAATCTCTTGTAACATCACATTTCAAAAGCTGCATTTGTTCTATTTTCTGTTTTAGCAACAGTACAAGCTTCAATTCCTCAGAGTGCCAATACCCAGAAAAAAAGTTAAAGAATTGGACTTTCTAATAACAAATATAACTGTCAATACATATATTAAAAAATTTATCTCGGCACGCAAGAAGGCGGAGGTAGATTTCACTGGGCAAACAAGGGGATAGGCTATAGTAATCAAAATAAGCAGGTTTTCGTAGAAGGATCAGACCTCATTTATTTGGAAAGTATTTTACAATTGGAGCATAATTAACTTTTTTCGTCTTTCTATGCATTTTTTTTAACGTTTTATTGTCATATGGGGACGGTAATCTTCTTGTCATTGGAGTCCATTTTTATACTTGTGGTCACAATGTCCTTATGGAAGGTTTGGAACTGATGTGTAACTATCTAACAGTCTGTTACTTCTTCACGCCAAATTTTATTTCTCACAGAGATGTTGTTTGGTTCTTCAGTTTAGGGGCTGCGACAACGCGGTCATGTAACTCCGTGTCCTTTTTTTTAAATTTGAATTTTGAATTTATTGTTTCTCTTATACTGGCCACTGAGACTAAAAAGCCTCTTTATGCAGCTCTCTTCATTCAGAGGGCGGTTAAATACAATAAAATAAATGAAGAAAGAAAAAACTTAACTTATACATACAGTTGACAATAGAAGTTCTTGTTATTACATCCGTTCACCTGAACATGATAATTGTATAGCTGATAGATTACAATGAAGGGAGTGTTTTATCGCTTTGATAGGAAGTCCCGAATACTGGTGCAATTTATATTTATTCCAGAGAATACTAGCTGAAATACGGAATGAACCTTTGCATTTTTCGGTTCTGTGATGAGGTATCTGGAGCATTTGTGCAGTGTGTCTATTCGCACGGTTATGCACTGATTGCATGGGAGTTAGTGTGCAGTAAATATAAGACGGAATTTTGAATTTTAGAATTTTTATCACAGTCAGAGCCATGGCATACTGTCTTCGTTCCTTTAACTTAAGCCATCCAATCTGGACGTAAAATGGAGTTATATGAGGCTCTCTTGGTACATTGAGAACAAACCGCAAGAAAGCATTTTGCATTCTTTGCAATTTTGTATTGAGGACCTCTCCCATATCATGGTAAATTATAGATCCATAGTCAAATATTGGTAATATCAAACTCTGTATCAGTATCTTTCGTACATTTTCAGGCAAATAGAAGCAAGTTCGCCTAATTTGATATAATGACGATGCAACCCTTTTCAGAATCATGTTTGTGTGATCCTGCCACGATAATCGAGAGTCAAAAATAACTCCCAGATTTCTTACTGCTGACTGGTACGGAACTGTTTGGGATGCAAGCTGTAAAGGTGGTACTGGGTCAGGTAGGGAACTGAGTAATTTGGTATAGCCGATGATGATCGGTTGCGTTTTTTCGAAGTTAAGTATTAGATTATGATCGAGTGCGTACTGAGATAGGCTTTGAATGTCTCTGTTAATTAGAGCTACCTTCAAATGAATGGATTTCAGATCCGTGTGAAGATATAGCTGAAGGTCATCTGCGTACATATGATATTGACAGAATTTAAGGACAGATGGAAGGTCATTTATATACACGGAGAACAGGAGTGGACCAAGGACCGAACCCTGCGGCACACCTGTTGTTACTTCACACCATTCTGAAACATTGTCATCTGCTAGGACTACTCTCTGACATCTGCCTGTTAGGTAAGACCTAAACCAGTTCGTTACTGACTTTGAAAGGCCTAGATTTCTTAATTTAACTAGTAGGATCTAATGGTGAACTCTGTCAAAAGCTTTGCTGAAATCGAATAGAGATAATATAGTTATTTCCTACCGGTCCATTGCTAGACGAATGTCGTCTGTGACTTTGATAAGGGCTGTCAGAGTACTATGTTTTGATTTATATCCAGATTGGTTCGGGTTTAGGATATTGTTGGAATTTATATATTCATAAAACTGATCAAAAACAATCCGTTCTAACGCTTTCCCAATTGCACACAATATACTTATTGGTGGGTGTGTAGAATCTGTCTGATAAACGATGTTAATTGTGATGGCTGTATTAGTCTGTAATTCAGGTAAGGACAGCAGGCGATCAATTACAAATAGTAATTCCTAATTTTGGTAACAAATACTACCGTCAACGACACCTATCTGTGAATTTGGCAACTAGATGCCACCGCAACCAGCCACTTGCAACGAACGTTGGAACTTTACCTCCGAAGGAAAGCATACTGAGGGATTTTTAGCGCTCTTAGAAAATCCGACGACTTCGGCCGGCTTTGAACCCGCGACCTTGGGCATAGAAGTTCAGCATGCTACCTGTTACGTCACCGAAGCCGCTTCCCCCAGAGTCAGATGGAAGACTGAATGTGATCTCGTGCAATGGTGTTGTCATGGCAACCTCTGATAGCTCATCCCTTATCAATTTATAAGTGTTGTCGTGGTAACCTCTGATGGCTCTTGGCATTTTCTTGTAATTCCGAAATCATTTTTCTCATCCCTTGGCGCAATGGTGGGTTATATCAAAAATTCTTTCAGACAAAAGTTTTAGGTAATTAATAGGGGAATATTGTACATTTTGTACGGATTTGATATTGGGCCTATTAAGAGAGATATGATTAATGTTTCCCGAAAAATACTTTTTTCCACCCCTTTGGTCAATGGTTGCTGCTATCAAAAACTTCTTAAACATAATTTTTTGGCACTTAACCGATACATAGTTTGAACTTTCAAGGGATTCGATATTTCACGTATTAAGAGAGTTATATCGACATTTCACTTTTTCGAAAAATGCCCCCCATATTCACCCCCTTCGACCGATGTTTCCCATTATCGAACTCGACTAAGATTTTAAAGGGATACATATTATGTAATAAATTCAAAGTGATTGGTGAAAAATTATGGCAGTTATCGTGTCCACAAGAAACATATATATATATAAATTATATATAAACTTTTGAACTGACGGTGGTTTTGGCATCTAGGGGATGTGAAGCGCGAAGATATGTCGAAATTTCCCGGAAGTGGAAACATGGTACCCAGTGCAATAGTTAGCTTTCTAATGAAATCTACCTAAAATTATGGGTGATCAGTTGCAGTCCTGCCTTACGCCTTATTGAATACCAGATACACCCTTTTGTCCTTCAGCTCGTCTAATTGCTGTCTGGTTTCTGTATGGATTGATAATTACCCTTTTATCCATGCACTTTATTCCTATGCCTTTCACTCTGTTAAACAACTGTTTCCAATCAGCGTTATGTATAAAGTGCCATGAACGAACTCCTATCTTTCCAAAATCTTGTAAGTTTCTGACTAAGTAACTTACAAGATTTTGGAAAGACAGGAACCTTCTCAGGAGAGAAGTAGGTACAGAGGTAGCTATAATAAGTCTTACATAGATTATGAAAGATAGATTAAAGAAAGATACGCGACGTTACGTTAAGATCATAAAAGAATAGGCCCTCACCTTTCAATTTCGGAGAACCTCCCTTCAAAAATTCTTTGATCCGTAAAATTACTCTATCATCCTTCGTTGAAACTAAATTAAGGAATAGAATGTCATGTGGTACAACATTAACGAACCCATACCCCCAGGCTCTACAGTCCATGAAGGGCGTATGCCTACTAACCGATCAGCCATTTGGCCATCAGATTATGAGGTGAAGCCTGGTCTGAGCATCGGTTCCCCTCTGCCATTAAGCTTTGTCGCTGTGAGTCAGCTGCCCAATTGTTCTCACGTGGCTGAGTTCACCGCGTTCTAGAAATGGATCAGGTTATTCCGCTTGGATTTAGGATTTGAGAAACAGATGAGGTATTCTCTGATTTTAAAAAGAATGTTTTCATCCCTATGCCTAAGTAAACAGAAGCTGATAACAAGGGAGATCTTAGTACAATAAGCGTGATCGCTCATACTTCGTTCATGGCACTTTAGACATAACGCTTCTACTGTTTAGAGATGTAATTATTTTGTCGAAACAGATTTGATTTAATTTTGTTGCTTCATTTGCTAGTTTATCTGCCAACTCGTTGCCTTGTGCTTTAATCCACTTAAACGGTATACTCCAATTGTTTGTGATTAGCGTTGCCGTATTCTTCTTTATTATCCCAATTACGTTATTGGGTTGCAAATACTTGTAGAAGGAGATAGATGCAAATATTTAGGTGTTCTTGTAAGGAATTATTTGAAATAGTGTAGTCATATAGAATGTGTAGTATCTAAACTGTACAAATCCCTTCACTTTGTAATGAGGGTATCGCATGGAAGTAGTAACTCTGCTAAAGACTTAGAATATATGTCACTTGTAAGACCTATTCTGTAATACCCATCGGCGGTTTGGGATCAATATCAAGTAAGGAGCGTAAATGAGTTGGAAATGTGAAAATTTCGTTAACAATGAGCAAAGTGGAACTTTCTTCCCTCTCGGTACCGTTGCAGCACATTGACTCTCTCGCTCTCTCCGTACGCATCTGCCATCAGGTAATAATTGCAGTATACTCGAATCTAGAGGAACTTAGGACATAAAGCACTACCTTAGCAGAGCTAGAAACTGGTATTATTTTTTGAATTTGAGATGGTGTGTGTTCGGTGACGTTTGAAATAAACGATGAGCATTTAATAGTTTATCCGTCAGCCGTAGTTCATCTTTCCTTGGGTAAAATCGAAAGTGAAGTAGGAAAAATTGGCATCTTATAGCTGAGAGATCCTTGATTGGTTACGACACGTAGCCTCGAAATTCAGAAGGTAACCATGACCTACTGACCAGCGCAATGGCTTTTCATTGCTCCAAATAGCCTACAGGTATAAGAACATCATGAACTTCCTAACAATACTATCTCTGAATTTAGGCAAATCATTTTTACTATATACTGAGCATGTCAATTTCTTGAGGATTAGAATAACATTCTTAATTTCAAAATTGAACATTCTTAGAAATTGCACATCGAACGAATTTTGAATGTTGTGACATACGAACCCTCTTCATTTTTGTCTTCAGTCGACTTCTTGCTGGAGACGTGCATTCAGAATAAATATTAATTCAGCGTGCCAAGTCAACACTACGTCGATACGATAGACATGTACGCAAATGTTCACCACCTCTTCCACTTTCCGCTCAAGATTGTCATTCTTCAACTTACGATATACTTCTAAAATTATTGTTTCCACCTCATTACTTGTATTACCTTAAAAGTATTTTATTGGTGACTCAAGCTTCACAGCTGCAATTAGAACAGGTCATGTACTCGTAGATGCCAAGTTCATGTAACAGTGTTGCTTATTTTAAGTCCACTTCGATACTCTTTGGCATCAATAGTGTAAACACAAACAAATTGTATATCGAATGAAGTAAAGAAGAGTCAAATCCATGACTTCTATGTTTACGAAACGTTAGTGTCATTAGGTAATGATTATTATAACCCATCAATATCTTCCATGGCATGAATTGGATCCGAGGAAAGAAATACTTAAACTTCGAACTGATGACAACTTGAATTTTTAAACACAGTTGATCATGATATTTTTTTACACTAACCTCTGAAAAGTTATTTGCTGTGCTTTGTTCTATTTTTCTCGATCTCACCAGAACAGTCATTTCCAATAATAGCAAATGTTTTAAAAGCAAACTCGTTGTTTCTGTTTCTCGTGATTTTAAAAGGTACTTACCTAAGAGTTCTCTAGTACCATAATAATTCCAGTTTCATTGCTTAAATAGTTTAAGAGATACTGTGTATTATTAAGGTTGTCCATTATACTCTGGCCGTCTGTCCACCTGGGATGAACAGGCGATCACAGGCGAGGCAACACGAGAACAGTGTGAGCACGAGGTTCGATCTCAATGCGTCCTGGGTTCTGCCAGCTAATAATTGCACACTCTCCTCATGTTCCACGGAAAGGATTGAGGGAATCATGTATATGAAAACACAGGAAACAAAAATAGAAATCATTATTTTAAAAAATCACATTTATTTATAAAAATATCATGAAAAACAAATATCAAACGAACTCCTGCGAAGAATAATGTTTTCTAGCTGCAAGGTATTGATAGATTAAATCCATAGACGATTTTGTAATCCTGTGGTATCAGTGCGTCTTCAAACTGAAACAAAAGGCATAGTCTTTGGAATCTTCTTAGAGTCTTCGTTTGATTGGACTATGTTGAATTATCACATCTAGCCTAATACTAGCAGGATACACTGTCATCAAAATAAACAAAAATAAATAATTAAATAAAATTAATTATCTTCATCGATTATTCATTTCATAGATGATTATTTGCAAGGCTTTACACATCTGGATTTTTTTACACTAGCATCATCATTGTTTCAAGTCGGTTTTAAATTCAAATATAGTTTAAGTCAAAATTTTCTTAAATTATTTTCCAAAATTGATAGTCTATGAGAGGCTTTATCAACATTGAATGATCATAACCCATAGAAAATTGTTTTAACACTTTGCAATTACAGTAGTTTGCTAGAAGAGGCTCTCCAAAGGTATATACATGTTATAAACAATTGTAATTATTAACACTTTCAATTATTCATTCACTGGATAAATATCTCTGTCTCAACTCATTGACCTTTAACTAAATCAGTTAACTAACTCACTGTAACATTCTACCACTTATGAAATAATTGTTTCGAAAGAAAAATAATAATATTTGACGTGGTCGTCTATTACCTTGAGTGGACCTCATTTTTACATATTTGAAGCTTTATCAACATTAGCCACTGAATTGGCACAATCGTAATCTGCCCATATACTGTAAGTGGGTTCACCACGTGATCATCTGAGTTCAATTCTCAGGTAACACACATTAACTTAGATAATAGGGTCAACACTAGATCCCTTTCTCTGACATTTTCCTTCTACTCTGAATTACAACATTCAGCTTCATGAATCTATGCTCCCACTAGGATTGCATCCAATGCCTCACTCCCAAATAATAAGTTACGAACAGTTATCATACATAATCATGTGTACTGAACAAATCAGTGTTTCAAATATTTCAGTGTTTTTAACATACAGAATTATTATTAATATTTTCATGAAGAAGAATACATAAATTTTACAGTGTTTCATAAAGTGTTAACTTGTGATCTTAAAGTGACATTTATTTTTTAATACCAAGAGTCGGTTTACACGAAGTAATGTAACATGACACCTAGCTGTACCATGACAGGATAGCAGAGGGATTTTTTAGATACCACACATATTATTATTATTATTATTTAACATATAGATTCGCTTTAACATTTGTTAACTATTTAATTTTCCTTTTGTCCAAACCCTTACAGTTTAGAGCGCAGGCATAGGTTGGAAACTCTGAAGTTTAACCGAAAATATATCGAGAATTACGGTACCTAAAATTAGCCTTTTTTTTAAGATTCCCGAAATTCTAAAACATATCGCTAAGTTAATTACAATACAAAACATTCGTTAAATCCTATAATTTTTAACTAGTTTAAACATTGTTGTAAGAAACGGGCGCAACTATACCTTTCAATACATAGATACCTAGAATAGCGTTTTTTGTCGATATTCCTTGGGCAATACTTTTTATTTCGCGAATCCGACAATATTAGGGAAGCCAAGACCTAATGTATTAATGCTATTACAGCATCTGCGGCTTTGACACTTATTATGATGCAACGGTAAATGCTCGTTAACTGGCGGTGACTAATTACTCTCTGCCTGTCACACGGTTACCATAAATTAGCTAAACTCAGATTAAATTTTCTAAAATAACTTTAAGATGTCTCTAACCCTTTCTTAAACACCAATTACATGGGGCTGACGACCTATATATTCATTTTTAAGGTACATGCGACTAATGGTGGAGAACGTAATACACACACATACACAAATACACGGAGCCGATGACGTTCATAGCAAAATGAATATTTGTATTGGACATGTGTCTGTCTAAGACATAGAGAGACACTGTCTGGAAAACACCGGGTACAAAAGCGAGAATTTCATTTAAGAAAATAGGCTAAAAGGACCTTCTTGGCAATACACTCAAGCTGTTTAGTTATGATATCACTCTGTACTATGGGATATTAATGGAATACGTTGCCAATAGAGCATCTATATTTTTCGTTCGTTATCTTGCTATGTGACGCGCCACCATCACCTTCTAATGCATGAGCTGCTTCCGGGTTAGTAGTCAGGTATTGCAAGCAAAGGAAAATCTGTAATAACATTTTTCTTGCATGTAACCAAACAAATTGTAGTAGTTAGCCAAACCAATAGTCGTAAAATGCACCAAGAATTACATGATCTTCAGTTGTGTTCAATGAGAAAACTGTATTTGTCCTTATTCATTATGTATTAGCGTTTATTTTCGTTGTTTCTTTGGAGGTTAATTAAACCAAACATATCTAACCAACCTGTATCAATGTTCTTTCTGTACAACTCGACCTCAATTTAGCCCCTAGCAACCAAATCCCACTCCCCGTCCTATTGTGACGAGTTAACCTGCCATCTTTCCTTAGTTTGGAGTAGCTTGTAAAGATCCTGGTCGATATTAAGCGAGTTATTCAACACCGAGGTGGCTTGAAGAAGGGTGAAAACTCGACGAAATTCTCCCTATCTAGACCCTTTACCTCAGTCAATGTGAAGGCTTTGTTCCTTAGATATACCTCTTTACTTGAGCTAGCCTATATCAAATCTAACGTATGAAAGTGGCAGTGAGGTGATAGCAATCTGATGACTTCATGGTCATAAGTTCTAATAACCTGATCAAAATAGTAACAGAATGAACTCGCGCTGACAACGTGGTGTACTAATTGACAAACTCTAGGCAATAGAAGCACGCCGATGGCCATTTGATATCATTAGCACTGATACGTTCACACGTTCTTTGGAAACAACGGCTGAATGGGAAGCTTCACCAAGTCCAGAGATCGCAGGTTCGAAATTCGGCGCTAGCAGCGACTATCCAGATTTATTTTTTCTCCGTTTCTTTTTCACTCTGTCTTCAGGCAAATTCTGGAACAGTACCTAGCATCAAATCCTGGGTCACCTACACCATCCCTGTCCCTAACACATGCATACTACATACATAATTTATTTGCAAATGTGGACGCTGTCCCTGGTGGCAAATTAAGATAACTAAATAAACACAACGTAGTTGGATAATTTTCAGTTGGTCAACACGATTGTGCATTATTCCGTAATCACAAGATATTCACAAATACTCTGTGATTACCAGTTTTGATCGTCAAGCGATCATCATCAGATCCATTACACTTAAGATATAAAATCTGTCTGAAAGTATGGGTGAAAGTATTTACAATATATACACTTATTTATTTGCAGTATCAGTTAAGATAATGCAACTCGTGAATATTGGTTAGTTATAGTCTATGAGATGTTTTATTAAGATGCTGGAATGGGTGGTTCACTTCCAAAATTTGCTTGTTTAGAGTGACTATGTGGTTGTTGTTAAATGGTCAGTTCAGATTGCATTGTACAGGCTTCTTATCTGGAGGGGTCTTGCGCGGTCCTGGAGAGGGCAGCTTCCTCACTACCTGCTCCCAACAGAGGAGAGTTTCCTGTATGTGAGGGTCCCTCGTCTCTCTGAGCCTTCCCCCACTCCTCTCGCATTCCTGCGCGGTTCTGGAGAGAGCAGCTAACTTTGTCACTACCTGCTGTCAACGGAGGAGAGTTTCCTGTATGTGAGGGTCACTCATCTCCCTGAGACTTCCCCCACCCCTCTCGCATTCCTGCGCGGTCCTGGAGAGAGCAGCTACCTTTGTCACTACCTGCTCCCCACTGAGGAGAGTATCCTGTATGTGAGGGTCCTTCATCTCTCTGAGACTTCCCCCACCCCTCTCGCATTCCTGCGCGGTCCTGGAGAGAGCAGCTACCTTTGTCACTACCTGCTCCCCACTGAGGAGAGTATCCTGTATGTGAAGGTCCCTCATCTCTCTGAGCCTTCCCCCACCCCTCTCGCATTCCTGCGCGGTCCTGGTGAGAGCAGCTAACTTTGTAACTACCTGCTGTCAACAGAGGAGAGTCTCCTGTATGTGAGGGTCCCTCATCTCTCTGAGCTTTCCCCCACCCCTCTCACATTCCTGCGCGGTTCTGGAGAGAGCAGCTAACTTCCCCACTACCTGCTCCCAACAGAGGAGAGTTTCCTGTATGTGAGGGTCCCTCATCTCTCTGAGCCTTCCCCCACCCCTCTCGCAATCCTGCGCGGTTCTGGTGAGAGCAGCTAACTTCCCCACTACCTGCTCCCAACAGAGGAGAGTTTCCTGTATGTGAGAGTCCCCCATCTCTTTGAGCCTTCCCCCACCCCTCTCACATTCCTGCGCGGTCCTGGTGAGAGCAGCTAACTTTGCCACTACCTGCTGTCAACAGAGGAGAGTTTCCTGTATGTGAGGGTCCCTCATCTCTCTGAGCCTTCCCCCACCCCTCTCACATTCCTGCGCGGTCCTGGTGAGAGCAACTAACTTTGCCACTACCTGCTGTCAACAGAGGAGAGTTTCCTGTATGTGAGGGTCCCTCATCTCTCTGAGCCTTCCCCCACCCCTCTCGCATTCCTGCGCGGTCCTGGAGAGAGCAGCTAACTTTGCCACTACCTGCTCCCAACAGAGGAGAGTTCCCTGTATGTGAGAGTCCCTTATCTCCCTTAGCCTTCCCCCACCCCTCTCGCCTTCCTGCGCGGTCCTGGTGAGAGCAGCTAACTTTGTCACTACCTGCTGTCAACAGAGGAGAGTTTCCTGTATATGAGGGTCGCTCATCTCCCTGAGCCTTCCCCCACCCCTCTCGCATTGCTGCGCGGTCCTGGCGAGAGCAGCTAACTTTGTCACTACCTGCTGTCTGCAGAGGAGAGTTTCCTGTATGTGAGGGTCCCTCATCTCTCTGAGCCTTCCCCCACCCCTCTCGCATTCCTGCGCGGTCATGGAGAGAGCAGCTAACTTTGTCACTACCTGCTCCCAACAGAGGAGAGTTTCCTGTATGTGAGAGTCCCTCATCTCTCTGAGCCTTCCCCCACCCCTCTCGCAATCCTGTGCGGTCCTGGTGAGAGCAGCTAACTTTGTCACTACCTGCTGTCAACAGAGGGGAGTTTCCTGTATGTGAGGGTCCCTCATCTCTCTGAGCCTTCCCCCACCCCTCTCGCATTCCTGCGCGGTCCGGGAGAGAGCAGCTAACTTCCCCACTACCTGCTCCCAACAGAGGAGAGTTTCCTGTATGTGAGGGTCCCTCATCTCTCTGAGCCTTCCCCCACCCCTCTCGCATTCCTGCGCGGTTCTGGAGAGAGCAGCTAACTTTGTCACTACCTGCTGTGTACAGAGGAGAGTTTCCTGTATGTGAGAGTCCCTCATCTCTCTGAGCCTTCCCCCAACCCTCTCGCATTCCTGCGCGGTCCTGGTGAGAGCAGCTAACTTTGTCATTACCTGCTGTCAACAGAGGAGAGTTTCCTGTATGTGAGAGTCCCTCATCTCTCTGAGCCTTCCCCCACCCCTCTCGCATTCCTGCGCGGTCCTGGAGAGAGCAGCTAACTTTGTCACTACCTGCTATCAGCAGAGGAGAGTTTCCTGTATGTGAGAGTCCCTCATCTCTCTGAGCCTTCCCCCACCCCTCTCGCATTCCTGCGCGGTCCTTGAGAGAGCAGCTAACTTTGTCACTACTTGCTCCCAACAGAGGAGAGTTTCCTGTATGTGAGGGTCCCTCATCTCTCTGAGCCTTCCCCCACCTCTCTCGCATTCCTTCGCGGTCCTGGAGAGAGCAGCTAACTTTGCCACTACCTGCTCCCAACAGAGGAGAGTTTCCTGTATGTGAGGGTCCCTCATCTCTCTGAAACTTCCCCCACCCCTCTCGCATTCCTGCACGGTCCTGGTGAGAGCAGCTAACATTGTCACCATCTGCTGTCAACAGAGGAGAGTTTCCTGTATGTGAGGGTCCCTCATCTCTCTGAGCATTCCCCCACCCCTCTCGCATTCCTGCGCTGTCCTGGTGAGAGCAGCTAACTTTGCCACTACCTGCTCCCAACAGAGGAGAGTCTCCTGTATGTGAGGGTCCCTCATCTCTCTGAGCCTTCCCCCACCCCTCTCGCATTCCTGCGCGTGTTCTTCCTACAAATGTGACTGTGTTTTGAAAAGTCTAGTCTCGCAAATAAATATTGACGAGTAGCATTATCTTAACTAATACAGCAACTCAATAAGTTTATATATTGTAAGTACTTTCTTACAGATTTTATAGCCTAAGTGCAATGGATCTCATGATGATCGCTTGACGATTGAAACTCGTCTTCCATGTGTATTTGTTAATCTCATGTAATTTTCCTTCAGGATTAGGGAATGATCCATCACAATAATAATAATTTACACTTTCTTTCAGGCTCCAACTCATGCACCGCTCATCACTGTCTTATGATTTGGTGAGTTCTCACCAACTCTTTAATTTACCAACATCGGAAGGCCAAGGGCTGAAAATTCCCCCGGGCAAACTGTTCCATTCTGCTTTCCTACTCCCGATGAAAGAATATTTGCCCAAGTTACTATTCCACTGACTTAATTTTAATTTACAAGAATGAATATATCTGCGCATATATGACCCTTCCTTTCCCAATCTGTCATGAATCACTTCCCATACGATTTCCCCTTTGTAACCTAAGAATATACCCCCTAGTCTTGCTCTTGAACTTTTTACCAGCCAGACTTTCCCAACCCAAATCCTGAATCATTTCACTCACACTTCTCGTCAATCGGTGGTCGTCCATTACATACCTGGCGGCCTTCCTTTGAACTCCTTCCAATTCCTTTATTAGGTATATTTGGTATGGATCGCACACTCCTCCAGGATATTCCAGCAGCGTTCGGACTAGGGACATATATGCCCTTTCCCTAATCTCTCTGCCAGCCTCTTTAAACACTCGCATAACCATATATAGTTACTTGTAAGCTTTCGTCACTATTTCTCCTATATGCTTACCCCAGTGAGAACTCCTGTCCACCACAGTTACTCCTAAATACCTCCATTTGTCCCCAAGCATAACTCTATTTTCACCTACTTCCCTGAGGTAGCCCTCTCCCCACCCTAGACTGTACTGATACTCACCCACCAACCCTTACCCTCTGACTTCACCCGTTCAAAAAGATCTCACCCATAGTACTACTCTCCTGTCCTATTCTGTAGCCTTCATTTCCTTAATAGAATACCATGATTAACCTTATCGAAAAACTTTGATGGGTCAACTGCAATGCAGTCAACTTGACCTCTATTATCCATGGCCTCACTGATATCCTGTTGAAAGGCTACTTGCTGCGATTCACAGGAGAATCCCTCTCTGAAACCATGCTGCTTATTTGCCAACCGACTATTCCCTACGCATTCCCTTATGTTATCATTCATAATTCCCTCCAAAGTTTGCATATAATTCATGTTAGGCTGTAACCATCACTTTCCCCTCTCCCATTATATTCCGGAACTACCAACGCCTGTTTCCAGTCCTCAGGCACTACCCCATCATTTAGACAAAAATCAAACAGCAACCTTAAATAACGCACAATGTTCTATCCAATAATATTTAACAATTCCCTATTTATCCCATATGTCCCGGCTGCTTTCCTTGACCCTTATTCCCTTATTGCATTATCTATATTATTATTTACAAACCTTAATTTCTTACCCTCCTCAATACCCTACTCTACTTCCTGATCTACATTTCCCACCCCCATAATCTCCACCACCTTACCATGCATCTTATTAAATGCCTCAGCCTTCTCCCCACCTTCCACCAGCAGGGTTCCACCTTCTCCCTCGATATCAGGTATGCAGCCTTGAACTCCTCTTACTGTCCTCAAATAGACATACTTATTTCTCCACCGTTCCTTGAATGTCATCCTCCCGCCTACTAGCCTACCCATGAATAGTATCTTAACCACCACCATCGCCCTGTCCAGTTCTCTCCTTAACCTTTTCAATTACATTCGCTTGCCAATCCCCTTCCTAATCTGCATTTCTTCTTTAATTTCCTTCCCTCCTTATTTTAATATAGTGGTTCAGTAGTCGCCTCTACATTTTTAAATGGCACATGCAATTTTTCACAATCTAGAATTATAATTTTAGAACCAGCCCTCAGTCTATCTACATTTAGTCCCTTCTCTATCCACTGATTGAAATTTTCAGCTAAGTAACTACCACTCTTTTCTTCATTAGCTTTGTTTTACAAGTCTCCCTCTTGACCAGCCTCTCAATACTCAACTTTACCTCTACTACAACAGCCTCGAGGTCACATACCCTTTCTATGATCTCTGCTTTGACCCAAATATCCTAAAGCTTTATCAAAAACTCGTCTAATAAACTGTTACCAATAATGCATCCCTCGATAACTTGAACAAAGCCCCCTGCCATATGATATTGTTGGCCAGCGATTGATAGTATTCTTGAGAATCTGCTCTACCTTCCCTGTCCATTCCTGGCATATTAAAATCACCCCCTATTACAGGTACCATAGCAATAAGGTAGCATGAACCTGATGACCAAGATGTCCCAATCCCCTCAAATGAAGAACCTATTGTGTTATTATAGGGGAGTTCCTCAGATGATTCATTGGATAAATGCCCGGTAGTAGAAATAATGTAAGTATTACTGATTTTCTAGGCTTGCGAAGATAAGACACTAAGGTACAATTCGAACATGGACAACTCCTCTCTGTTCTTATCTGACAGAAATACATGTATTTTTCTTACCGCTCCGAAGAAATTGAGACAATTCTTCAGAATATTCAAACCAGCTCCATATCCATGAACTAGATATCACGGGTGATTATATTCTGGACCAGTTAAAGTCAGTACAATTCGACGCCGTAGACAAAGAGGAGCCCTTTTGCCATTTCCCTTACCAATATAGAGAAAACCATTCTGAAGATAGGACATTTTAAAATCACAGGCCTACCAAATTGTTAAGCCATACTTGTTGCGTTTAGATAGTATTCACTGTCGGAAAGGAAACTTTTCTCTAAAGGAAACGAGTTGTTCTTCAATAGAGTTTATTTGAAACACATTGAAGCATCCCCCTTTAGGGAGACCCGTTGAAAAATATATCAATCATTAATCATAATGCATACAAAATTGCTGGTAGAATATTGCCCAAATACAAAAGGGTCAAACGGACCCCACTTGCCCGTTTAAGTACCGTGAAATGGTTCTTTGTATCGCAGGCCTATCTGAGGTCTCAAATTGCAAAACATTTCTGGCATTGTCTTACGCATGAATATGAACAAATTAATGGAATTTCTGTCCATGCATGGCAAAGATTCCTTAATGCCGTTAGTCAAAAATAACGGTAGACCCGATAAGGGTTGAAAAAAGGGAATCATTTTTCAATGTAGAGGACGTATGTCTATGAGCCTGGAACTATCGGCGTTTAACTTAAGCTAAGTACATTTCGTTGTAGTTCAGTGTGACAACTCTTGAGAACATGGATTGGCTACTGGTATCCAACATGGTAGATGATTTTGTTCCGTCGGTAGTCTTTCATCTGCTTGCTGATGACTTATAAGATATTCGCGTTTAAATTTTGGTTTAGGTATAAATAATTTCAAATAATATATACGGTCATCTTGCTAAGTATAGCATTTCTGTAGATGGATAGTAATCGATATTATCTTTTCTCCAAATTTCAAGATTGTTATACTCATGGATTATAGATTTTTTGAAATGGCGTTTAGTCTTCTGATGCAATTTAGGGTACGTTCCATGTGGATAAAATCAACACAGCCCCTTCCCATTAACGTTCTGTGGAGAATGACGTTGAAATGTAACCATAATCAGGTTCGAACACGCGTCTCCTGTTGCACGACCAGGGACGTTAGGTCCTTTCACCACAGCGGAACTCGCCTAAACTACGATATATTTTCAAGTCTTCGATGTAGAGAGGCTACGAATGACGTTATAATTGCATAAGTCTAAAATAAAGCACATCTAAAAGTACCGTAAGTTTTATTGATTTATTTAGTTTATGGCTTTATAGATAAAATATGTTCACAGACGATAATTTATATCTAAATTGTTCATGTAGGTAATTGTCTCTGGTGATCCATGAGCGAATCAGTGACGCTGCCACTGTACTTTCTTTTTGGACACTTGGTGATGATATGCTGCTTAGGGTCACCACAATCACAATTAAGTGGAGACATTATTTTCCATTTATAATGGAATTCTGCACAGTTGCCATGACCCGTACGAATCCCGTTGAGAGCAACACCATCTATATCCAGGCCAGCGCGCTCTGACGTCACCGGTCCACGCTAAGAAAAGTGTGGTCCTAGCGGACATGTTGAATTTGTCTTGCTGGAGTGTTTACGTTGTAGTTCAGTGCAGTGAAGTTTTAGTGTTTAAATGGTGAAAGATGCCTCATCGCTGCTGTGTAACAGGTTTTCGTGGCAATTATGATGTTGGACCAAGGGTCCATGTCTGCAGATTCCCCATGGACGAAGAATTTAAAGTGAAATTAATAGCTCAATGCTATTCCACGAAAGGACTTCCCGCCAACTCAGTTAACGAGAGTAAGTGATACATTTTATGTTATCGGCAGTCTAGTTTTTCGATATAATTAATTGGGGTTTTAATGTACCGGTACGGTACCGTAATTTTAATTTATTTAACTTTATTTACAATTGCATCGTTGTAAAATATATAAATAAATAAATAGCCTAGTATAAAAAATAGATAAATAGATAGCCTACCGGTAAATAAATAAATGAAACTATATTTTCTGCCTATATAATAAAGCATTTGGTGATATTAATAACATTCCTTTGGCTTACTTTTATAATACAATACACTCTTATTTTGGATGGCATTTGACACATTAAGCTATACTTTTAGGTTAGGCTACATTTTGTCTTACTCCTCAGGTAATTGTAAATATGTACCGGTATTATTTTGCACAGTATATAAATTAAAAAATAGGCCTACCATTAATATTGACTAAAATATATATATATATATATATATATATATATATATATATACT
This sequence comes from Meconema thalassinum, assembly GCA_946902985.2. Taxonomy (NCBI): domain Eukaryota; kingdom Metazoa; phylum Arthropoda; class Insecta; order Orthoptera; family Tettigoniidae; genus Meconema; species Meconema thalassinum. The sequence continues at coordinate 4,370,154 of CAMPQE020000030.1, forward strand.
AGGTCTACATGTAAATATTTTGAATATGCAATAGACGCACTCTAGTTTAAGCAGAAATGAAGCCTACAAGTGCATGTTTAGGCCTAAAGGTTATCACATACTGTATTTGCTTGTGCCATATACACTTTAAAGAAACTGATATATTGTGGGAAACAATCCTTCCTGGCTGTCCATCATATTTTGCTTCAGTGGCTAAAAGAGAAAATTCAATTTTTTATTTAAATTTAAATTACAGCAGGGATTTGGGGCTTGGTTACTCTGTTATTGTACACGATAAACTGCAACTTAGAATTGATTACAAACACACAGAAATTGTAAAATTAGGGAGTTCTTTTCAGTTGCCTCTGGTATTGAATAATGTGACAGGTAGCCTATTCATGCAGTTTTAGACAACATAATTTAGAGCAGTCCATGCCATGCAGTATTTCTCATTTGTGCAGTATAGCTGGAACGTTTACACTTTACTGTAAGAAAATATTGAGATACAGCTCTGGTATGCCTTTTGCCTCTTTATTACAAAATTTATTTCACCACAAGCTTACATTTAAACCTGCTAGTCAATACAATTGCACAACACATTTATTCGACACACGGTAGAGGAAATCTCATTTATGTTCCTAATACGACAGAAGTCCACAATTGGAACAACAGATTCTGTATCTGTAAAATAAGAGAATTGTAACTGTCTTATCACATAGTTTTTTGCACAGGATTTCCGAGAAATATAGAAGTTATCATGGTTTTCTTCTACTGTGTAGGTGAGATTTTCGATGTGAAATGCCATGTCCTGTGGTTCGGATTCCACGTAAAACGAAGATCCCGTGGCTTATGATCGCGAGATTAACGGTCACGTTAAACTACAAGCTTCCTTCCTTCCTTTCTACTGTGTAGCCCTGGACATAACTCTTCATGCTGCACGTTTGACATTTACAGCAGTTTAAATATCACTCTGGTGCCCGAAGACTACAAAATGTGACTTTTATAGGATGAAGTTAACGTTAGCAATAGTGTTTTCTTAGATTTCAGTGACATTCACTTGATTTGCTTGTTGACACTGCAATGGTAATACTCATGTAAAGCAAATGTATTTTTTATTTCATTTTTTATGACAAAACATGTTTGTCATTTGTGCAACATCTTATGCCAAAAATAGAAGAAGTGGAACGCGTGTTGGTCATCTCATGAAAAATTATCTCTTCCCACAAATATTATAGGACAAATTATTCTTTTTACCTCTACTGAGTTTTTACAGGAATGTACTTAAGAAATAAAACAGTGCTAGTATGTCATGGTGGATAGATCCCCTCTTACACTGAAATTTCATTTTGTTATGCAGATGTAGCTCTCAAAACAGCTACTCTCATTTGCAATAATTAAAATTATCCATTTCTCTTGTTCATCTTTAATTTCTTGTAAATAATTTATTTTATAAAATAGCCCAGTTTTTAAAGCTGTTTAAGGCTGTTTCAAGTTTCTAAAATATGGTTGTGGAATGTACCATTTACTTAACAGCAAAAACAAGAGTTAAGTTAATGGAAACATCACAGATCTAAAGTTGAACAAAGTTTTATGAAAGAAAGCTTTTCAGTCGGTCAACACAAACACAAAACTAAGGTTTGCCAATTAAAGTACCCTGAATATATCTTCTGAATACAGCTAAACATTTCAAATGTATACTGCTTCTGAATTTTTAATTTGCTTATTTACAGTCATTCCTTTCTGGAATAGAATTTTGTACCAACAGCAAGAATGACCCATGGACATTTCCATGTTGATGGTCAAGTGTAGTGTATTTGCACTACTTTGTAACCATTCTTTCACAAACGGAATAATTACTTTTCAGATGTGGTGTAACTTCCAAATATGAAGTACAGTATTAGCACTGGTAGCAAGCCACATACAGTATGATGTGTAGGATGATAAGAGGACAAAATGTGTTGGTCATTTATGCGACATCAATTTATATCCACATTTCAAATTGTATTGAGAACATTAGGTCAATGAGTGGACAAGCCATTCCTTCAGTGTTGCCTTTTTACATAGCAACATCCTGCTTCTTTTTCTTCTTTAACTCTGGAAAATGGTAGTATCCTGATGTTTTTGAGAATTTTGCTGCTAGGCATTGAACGTATTTAAGAAAGCATATAATTCACTTTCTTCCGTGGTACATAAATATCCAAGCGTATTTAATATGAAACATATTCTTTCTTTTTATATCACTGAGTATAATTTAGTGTATTAATATTTCATGAATTGCATTGTTTTTTTTTTAAGTGTATTCATGAGTAAATAGGGGAACAGATTAATATAGGGCTCCCAACTGAACATCTTGGCAGGCATGGTATAATTAGCCTCTATTATTATTTTATTTTTAATCAAACCAGACAATACACAAAATAGTTTTTGAAATGTAATTGAATCCCGTGGATTCAGAAGAAAGAGAACATTTTTTTAACGTCGTAAACAAGGTTCATAGTCCATATAAATGTAAGGTAACTCAAATTGGAATATTATTTCCTTGAACTGTAGTCTGCAAGTCAACGTTTGAGGAAGGGAAGATATTTCACTGATTGATACCTATTATTTTCAACAATCATCTTCCCTCAATAAAATCTATACCGAGTTTGGGGAGGTTCCTCTGTGTTGGAAATGTTAGATGCCTGATTCTCCCGGTTTGTAGATCAATAACTTACAAACCTACTTTAAGTTTGAATGTGTAATATTGCCAAGAATTTGGAGAATGCCATCAATTTTAAGCAGAACATGAATGAAAATATGAAGGTGATACCAATCAAATTGTGATGTAATGTGTTGTCTATAGCTGTGCTTTTTAAATGACTCTGGACCTTACTCTCGAAAAATTTTCTACACTATAATATTATATTTACCCTTGTTTACTTTCCTCTGTATCCTTCATTCAACCAGAAGACAATCATAGTAAGGAGGATCAATTCACAGGGTTTTATGACTAATGATGATAGTTGTAGTAATAATAAATACTATTATAATAGTAATATCGAACATAAATTGCTTCATTTTTAACAAGCTTTCCCTCCTAGTGATGTCTTAAATAGAGTGCAGGTAAACAGCGCGGAGGAGATTTTCACCGACTGCCCGTGCGTTAGTTGTAAGTTAACTGTATTCACAGGTATATTTATAAAATAGGATCCAATTATGATTCCTAGCGGAATCAGCAGTACATATTTTGTGCAGTGACTTCCTTTTTACGGATGTTTGTAGTCTCTGTACTGCTGTATTCAGTCAAACCATCACACACACAGCATGAAAGACATATTGTTTCGTCAGGTTCTCGGTCAAGTGAAAGAATATATTTTGCGTTGGTATGCTGAGTCCAGTCGAACATAAAATTTAACGCACTGACAACAACGCATATTACGAAGCGCACTCCCTGCTCAAACCTTCCGGACCACACTCGTGACGTCACGCGCAGAGCGAGCAGGCTTGATGTTTAGAAGGTGTTGGTTGAGAGTTGACCATGTTTTACGAGGAAGCTCAAATCCAGGTGGCAGCGTTGATCCAGGCCTAGTATGCTGTCTTCCCTGCAATTCTTTAGTTATATTGAAGTTGGTATTCTCCAAGTCTATTGCAGTCATAGTTGATGGATTTCAAGATCGTAGACGATTCAGACGAACATCAGCAATGTCACTGTGTATTTGTAGTTGTGGTTTATCCATTACCGTATTTTCTTGAACTCCGTAAATAATAACAATGATAAAAATGTATTCAATAAACTACATTATAAAAATAATAAACATATTGCACCCATAATTTTCACAAAACACTGGATTGTTACGCTACCCTGTTCATTGAAACTCTAAGTCAGCTTCTGCATCGATGTATTGCAGGTGTTAGGCGCATCACCTAGTTTGGCTTTCCAGTTGGCCACAATGGTTTCAATACCTGATGAATGAACTCGAGGGTCCCCTAGTCTTCTCACCTCGTGGTGTAGCGGGTAAGTCCGGGTTCGATTCCCGGCTTTGCCATGAAATATAATTGTGATTTGAGGGCTGGAACGAGTACATTCTGCCTAGTGAGGTATAGCCTATCTAAGCAGTGTTCGTTTCTCACCTCAGCCATCTTCGAAATGGTTTACCGTGGTTTTCCACTTTTTCTTCTGGTGGATGCCAAGATAGAACCTAACTTAAGGCCACGGCTGCTACCTTCCACATCTATCACAATAACACAGGTTATCAGATAGAATGCCACATACACTCAAGTACCGTACACGGGGATGAGTGACACGATGTCGAATCCCCTTTAATGAAACAATAGTCTTTATTAGATTTCGTCTTCAAATTTAGTGTTTACATAAATGGTAAAACACCGTTACCATAGGCTACTTCAACAACTGGATTTCCATTAGTTTTAGCCAGTTTATTTTGCAACAATTCACATCCTTTTAACGGTTCATGATAGGCTAAACGTTTCGTGTTCTGCTGAACTGAAGAACGACGTGTTGTCCATCTGATGAACAACAACAAGATGTTCAGGAAAGAACATATAGCCTACTTTCTCCTAAATGTATGGGTATAGTTAGTTATAACTCTTTGTCCTTTTCACCTCCTAATTTCTTCCAATTCGAAGTGCAAATTGGCACACTGGATTTGAGCAGTGGTGTTCAAACCATAGTTTATAATTTACCCCAGGGTCTTGAAATGTCATCTGCAAACACTCCAAACAACGCAGGTATTCAGTATATTAACACCGACTACTTACAATAATTGAAACATCGTTGCTCTAAACGTATCACTGGGAGATACATATTTAGTATACCTATTACACAGCTAATTTGTAATCGCGCACGGCCAACGAGAAAGACAGGTCATGGCACGTAAACCAAACCCTTCTGTGACGTAGGCAATGTACTGGTTGATGGTGCTTGTACGTTTAAGTCGAGAGAAATTCATAAGCAGCAGAAATGCAATATTTTATATCAATCTTCATAAAATGCACTTTAGATGTTCCGTGTGTTTTCAAACACGATAAATTATACTGTATAGGTTTCCAAAACTACGGCTGTTGAAGTTACTCGTTACAAAAATCCACGCGAACCATGATTCAAGGGTTCGTTGTGTCTTTAATAGCTGCAACGAGTAGGCTACAGTAAGTTGAGTTGTAGAGTCTGTGACCTTCGTTGTGAGTTAAATTATGTGCACATGAGTATAATTAGATCAAAGAATTTTGCAGCAGAGTATAGATATCATTAACTTATTGTTGTTTCAAGGGGCGGAACATAAATTAATACGTTTATAGAAGAGATCTGCGGAATACAGCGGCGGCTCTTAGATAAGAAAGTAGGTGAAGAGCCAAGCTCAATTTCAGCGGTACAGCGTTTATGAATATTAACATATTTCTTTTCGTATTTGAATGCTAAAAAACGAATACTTTATCAAATATAAATTACCGTACTAAAAAGTCAAACTCTCTTATTTTTTATATAATAAATCAATCCTCCGTTCCTTATGGTTGACAAACTTATCTATGATATCCTCGTAGAAGGGCTGGTCTTCAATTAGTTTCAGCAACAATTCACGGTGTATGGTGATAACAGCCAATGATGTAAGTCCGGACTAGGATATTGTATTTCTTGTAGAAGTTTTTAGTCTTTTCAAACAAGAAAAACTGCGTTCCGCGTAATGTTTTGGAAATCACCGAAACCTTGTTTATTCCAGACACCACATTTGTTACTAAAAAGTAGGCAAGGCCACCAGAACAGTTAAAAAAAGAAAACTACTGCACAACCATGTGAACTGTTTGAACCAAGATCCCTTACAATGAAGGCTATAGAACTTACCGGTTTTCTCGATTTATTTTTACTGCACAGTTCTATTAATTCCTTTGGACGTCCACAATTTAATAAATCCCCTTTGTCTTCGTCTTTCCACCTACTGAAGGGAATTTATAATAAAATTTATACTGTGTCCTTCAATAAAAACATTACGGTATACACTAAAAGCCGCCACCTTTCATCAACACCAGGGTATGTAACGTATTAAGTAAATACTATTCATCGGAAATATACATCCAATCTTCAACGTAACAGAAATACAAGCCTGACGCGATGCCAACTTTCACCAACTATACTAGACGAAGTTCCTTGCAGAGGCAGCAAATTCTTCACTCGTACAATCCCTCTCTGTATAACGGCATGTAATGACGTCACCACTGCTTTAGGTTACCATGACAACGAGACGAAGTTGCTGATATTTCAAGTTACTTCGTCGTCTGCAGCAGGTTTCTTTCCACGCTACGACATTAGTACCATCTAGCGACAGCATGTACAACTGACACTAAGACCGCATACAGGGCAAGGGCAATCTGTGGTCATGCAGTGCCATCTTACAATGGAGTGTAGAAATAGTACACTACATTAAACGGTGGCTACGTTTTAATTTAAATAAGATAACAATATTTATTTTAAGAGATGGCTAGTGAAGAGGCTCTTCACTCTCTTCACCTGAATAGCCGCTACTGGCGGAATACACTCGCCACCGACAAACAACTTGTATCAATACCTTCTATGAAGACAAGTGATAAATGAATACCAACGTTTATACAGGTTCAATGATGAAGACAAGATGACTAGGTACCACACCGGCAGTAAAACGAAGACCATAGAATATTATGTTCGTGAATATATTTCAATAATAAAAACGTTTGATACATTTATGTACGGTATATCGTTCAATTATAAGACTAATACATGCATACATTGTCCGGCGTCATTCATAGCATTTCATAACCTTCCTGGGCCAGTTATTCTCGTTGGCCGTGATAATCGCGCCTTATATTGGGGATGTGTGTCCTTTATCAGCAAAAATAATAAACTTTTCAATTATACTGTGGACATGGGTTCACTAACTGGCCGGTATAGAGCGCAACTCGCATCTAGAAAGCTGTGGTTAGCTATGACATAGTTCAAGTAATTACTATTAGATGTCACTCCGGTGGAGAATGTTGTATTAATTAAATATATATTTGCCATTGCGAAATGCAGCATATAATGCTTTATTTTAAAACGTCTCAGTACTCAAGAAACAATAAATACAAAAACATTCAAGCAAAAAAATTCAACTCCGATAGAATTTGAACCACGGCCAGCCTGATGAAAGGACAGAGCCCTAACCACTCAGCCAACCGTGCACACACGAATAAACCGTTAGGAACCAATTTAGATATAACGTTATAGCAAATATTGGCTTAGACTAATCGATTTCTTCACTGGAGTATATTTAAAACCGAGTTCATTTCATATAACGTTCATATAATTTTTATCACTAGGCTATATTGCATGCAACATACTGAAATTAATAAAATATTGGTCAGAACGAGAGATCAGCTGCCATCTTGTCAAATAACCGAGACGACTCAGCTTTCTAAAATCACTTCTAGACTATAATATTACAATTTAAACTTTTAATTTCAAACGGGCCACGTCGTTTAGAACAGATTAAACGATTCTTTGTTCGATAATCGGAAATAGTGGGTCCCATGTTATGGATTATAAAGTTTGCATAATTCACACGGCTGCCATCCTGAAATGGTACGGTTGATGACCTCGTAGTTTGGGCACAAGACGCGCCCCATATAAAGGTATGTTGTTACCAAATTTGGTAATGATCCGATGTTTAGTTTGGTCGTAATGCATTATTAAGTTTTGACCATTTGAGTGGCCGCCATTAAGTTTTGGTAAAGATGGCGGCAATATAAAACATGACACTGAGGTGCCCTTTGCCAGTGCTACCTCTGTACCAAATTTTGTTCAATTCGGTTTCACCGTGTTCGAATTGATAGGGGGGGGGCAGACATTCAGAGTAGACACACTCACACACACACACACACACACAGACTCTCTCTCTCTCTCTCTCTCTCTCTCTCACACACACACACACACACACACACACACACAGGCACACAATTTTTGGCCCTGTGTTGATCTCATAAGTCTACTTTCATTTTTTGCAAAAATCGAAAGAGTAGGCTAATAAGGTTTCTCATTAAGTTACGTTTACGTACGGTAGTCTTCTGCACTGTATAAACGCTGCTGAAATTAAAAACCACCCTCAATGTCCGCAAAGAAATCTATGACCAGCCACCTAGCATAACATGTTCAAGCACTTACATACAAGTGTGATTGCAGATTAACGTAGGCTACTTGATACCACACAACAATCCCATTGCTAATGCTAACACTAAAAAGTTATTATGTTGTAGGAATCCTTAGCCAATGAACTACCGGTCTTTCTTTTGGAAGCTTGCAATCAAACGTGCTGTGTAATTAGTTTCTTTCCCCAAAATTTGGTAGAGCTGACAAAACTTGGGTAATGATACTTGTTTTACAGCGAAGTTAAATACTTAAGTGCCCAGTGCAGAATTTCAGTGTGTCAAATCACAATACTTAATTGTTGCAGAGTAATAATAATAATAATAATTTATGAATATACTTGCTAATAGAGGTGGCAAAATAATTCTACGCCAATAGGCTACTGTTGTAAATTTGTTGTTAATATTTTTAATATGTAGACACAGAGGAGTGGCTAACAAACCTGGAACAGGCTTTTGACGACCAGGGGCGGATCTAGGGGAGGGCGAGGAGGGCGACCGCCCAGGGGGCCGTGGTCCAGGGGCCCCGCGCCACGGATTTTTAGCCTACTTTTCACATTTTGCAAAAATGAGGAAAAAGTAGACTTATGAAATCGATCCGGGAAAATGTGTGTGTGTGTCTGTCTGGGTGTGTGTGTGTCCCCCCCCCTATCAACTCCTAAACGGCTGCAGCAATCAAAACCAAATTTAGTATGTGTAAAGATGTGCACCGGAATATCTCACGTCCATGTTTGAAAATGATGTCAGTGCTACCATCTGCTGAAAAAACGCACTAGAAATTTGAGCTCCATGTTGGATATCTTGCAAGGTATGCTTGGGAGCTATTCCAAGATTGGCACACATGTAGATAATACTATTTCAGTTTAATTTCCAGGAGACCATACATGACAGTGTTGCCAAAATAATTTTAAGCCTTCTGATAAGTCCAATGTTTAAATGCATAGAACTTCTACACTATCAATTGGATTTCAACCAAATTTTGTATGTAAAATGTGTACATAAACAGATATGACTGAGTGTATTCATAAGAGCCACCAGGGCTGCCAACTGTTAATAATTGCTCTCACTATTTTTTAAACCCAAATACCAATATATCGGAAAGTATGCAAGCCGACAGATTTAAACTATGCACACGTATAATCTGACATTTTAGATTAATTTGGAGTAACTTATATACTTCAGTTCTACCAACATGATTATAAGCTTACTGATAGTACCAATTTTTAAATACATGTAAGTTCTATACTATCAGTTGGATTTCAACCAAATTTCGTATGTGCAATGTGTAACATAACAGATATGACTATAAGCATTGTTGAGAGCAATCAGGGCTACCAACTGTTAATAAATGCTGTCTATATTATTTTTACCTTAATATCAATATATCAGAAAGTATGCAAGCCAACAGCTCTATACTTTGCACACCTATATGTAACTTCTATACTAACAAATGGATTTCATCCGAAATTGGCACAACAAGATATCATAATATTTCAGATTATTTCTGACAAGCACACACATGACATTGTTGCCAACATGCTTTTACGCGTGCTGATAGATCCAGTGTCTAACTGCATGTAACGTCCAATGGACTTCAAACCAAATTTTGTATTCTGTACCTTAAGAGATGGAACTAAGAATATATTCAGACACCAGGGCTGCCAACTGTAGTGCTCTATTAGGCTACATTATACCAGGTATATTTTGAAATAATTAGATATTTCGATATTACCAACTTAATTTCGTCATTATTCTAGATAGATTCATATACTGTAGAATAATCATTGGCATGAAAAGTAGGCTGTATAGTTCTTCACGGAACTTCTTGTTAAAAATGTAATTAATTAATTAATTATACTTTTCAAACTAATTTATAATTCATAATCCATTTTTCAGTGCAGCTATAACCTCCCGTAAGCGTTTAGCAAGTTTAGATTTCAGTGAAATAATAGAATACCCTACTTCAGCCAGAAAAAAAATATCGCAAAGTAATGTTTTAATATTTTATAGTTTACATAATCTTTTTCAAGGGGACTTGAATGTTTCTGTCATATTATTAAAAAAAAATGTACTGTAGTGTATTCAAAATATTGTAACTATTCTTTATTCTACTATATTATCACTAATCTATTTTCAATTTGATTTGATATTTTTGTATTTTCTATTGTTGTGGTCCCCACCTCATCGCCCAGAGCCCCGCAAGACCTGGATCGGCCACTGTTGACGACAATAGAGAAGTTACCATGTTAGTTGGATTCGATGATTCTTGTTTGAACAGACTGATTAGTTACACAAGAAGCTCCTGGAAATTAGTGGATACCGAATGCTGGAATACCTCGCTGAATACTATTAGTGGCGATTTGCAATATCTCGGCAGTTAACTAAGTTCACTTTCACGTGCCTTATTAAGCGTGTTGATAGATTTTTATCGTCGATACTTAATCGTCTGACAAATTAATATTTAATCTACTAGCCGCAAATCAAATGTGTGTGTACATAGGAATAACGTAACCGAATGTAGGATTCATTATTTCCCTGCTCTATAAGCAGCCCCCATTACTTTTCTCTTCATCAATTCAATCGCTATGATAACAAACTTATTCGACCAGCGTCATGGTCATAGTTATGTTTTACTGTTTTTGACAAACTTATAAGCGCTCCTTTTCACTTTGTAACCGGTACGTCGGCGTCTGTTTACTATATACCGTATGGGTCTGATATGGTGTAAAGGTATAAATAAGTAAGGCCTTTAATTAATTCTTAAGAGGGCGCTAAAGTCAGCCGGCCGGCCGCTCGTGGCAGGCTCTGCTTATAGCATTGAGAGAGAGTTAAAATCTACGTTTTAAATAGGTCAATGGCCGAAATTAAACAAAACTTCACTTTCAAATCACGTAAATACCTTCAATAGCACGTATTAAACTTTTCAAATGAGATTTCATTGATAATAACATTTTGTATCATTGAAACTGAGAAGCAGTTTTCCCATAAGGCAAGGCCCTTTTTTCACCGATTTTACTTCAGAAATTAAAAATCAATGTGACTGTCGAAAGTGATGAAAAGTTACATGGTTGTAAAGGGTATTTGTTTAAGAATGCTTCTATAGAGATGAATCTTGCTTTTCTCCTGCGTGTTTCTATTAAACAAGCAGTATTTAATGCCCTACACTTCCAGTCGTAATGCCGCTGCCGTAGAAGTTCGCTACTTAGCCGCAAGAGCGCAGGCGTAATGGGTCGGTAAGGCAGAGTGACGAGTTATTTTTAGCGCTGAGAGCAAGACTTACAGCTGATGTATTGTGTTCATTGAATAAGATTCTACTGTGTTTACTTTCGTTTTTAAACGAACTGTTAGTAGGTTAATCTTCTGTATACAGTGTTATTAATTCAACGAGTTTAAGTATAATTTATTGTGAAACATTTTTATCATACACTTATTAATTAAAAGTACAGGGTCCTTTTTTATCCATCTAGCAAGTTCGTTATTGTTGTTTTTTTAAGGGGTGGAACTGCGTGGTCATCTATCCCTGTCCATGTAGCAACATAGCAGCGCTATATCTCTCGCAATGAGTAACCCGGCTACGCATGCATTTTGCCGCTGCGCTGCTATGTCGCTAGACCGAAAAAGTACCCTGTATAAAAATCATATCTATTGTGTTTTCACAGTATTGTCCTACACTAATACTCTGGTAGTTTCTTATATTTTAACTAATTATGAACCTACAGTACAGTATAAGATAAGCGTAGCACTAAAAATATGAGGAAACTCATGACGAGGAAAAGCTACTCATGGAAAGGCGTGACATCATAGCGGCGAGAACTGTATTTTTCAGGGTACCGGTACCGTAATGTACGAGAACGGTGAATCAGGGACATAAGTTACTGCATTTATTACCTTGATGAAGCGCAATGTAAGTCAAAACTATACAAGGTCAATGTGCTGGAAAATGAGCGACGTTTCCGGAGGACTGGTAGTTTTGGTTAGGACGGTCGACTCGAAATGCAACGTCAGTAGTCGCGTGGATTACAATCGTAGGCCAATTTTAATGGGTATTTCATTTGTTCTTTTTTTTTTTTGGTTTAAAATTTTGATTTTCTATTTTATGAGAAGGATGGAGTGTGATGAATATACTAATCATAGACAAATACCATAGAGGAAAGAACCGGAAGGAGATGCCTTCGCTGCGCTGGCTAGTGCAATATACTGTTTTGTTGTTTGAGTCTTCAGTCTTTCGACTGGTTTGACGCAGCTCTCCATGCTTTCCAGTCCTGAGATATAATATTAATAAACTCAACCTGCAACAGAATTGCATGGATACAACTTACAACGGTTCAGCTTCAATTGATATTGTAACTTTCAAATATGGTAAATAATAGGCCCACTATATTTTTATGCTTCCTGATCTGTTCTGTCGATTCGTACCACCATAGGCACTCTACGCCATTATTAGGAAGGAAAAAAAACTCCGAAATAACCATGCACAATGCTCTACCGCATACAAGTCACAGAACACTAGGTTACGCCCACTTTGGACTCAGCGCTTTGCTTCACTGGCACGAGCTCTGGGCAAATCCTCTCTTTCTTTCCTCCATGACAAATACATGAAATACCAAATATTTTGACACAACATGAAAACTTATCTAATTCTAAATTTGAAAGAAATTTGGCAGTTTCCCGTATTGAGTAAAAACATGAAATATTTGCGAACAGATGAGTATTTTTCTACAATTAAGTGTTCCTTAATATATTCAGTTGCCCAATTCTATACATTGCTGTACAAGCATGGGCACCCGCAGGATTTCTTTCCGGGGGGAGGGAGGCAAGTTGTATTTTTCATTTCTTTACCTACCTGTCACTAGCTGATGATAATACGTACCTCCGCCCCGCAATTTAGTTTCATTTCTTACTTGCTTCGTGTTATTCATTATTTGACTGCTCTAAAACCGGCAACATGTTTCGCCATGCATATATAGTTTACATGGCTGTGCGGATAGCGGATAAGCTGCGGATAATGTTTTGAATAAATTTGCGGATAGCTTTTAGAATACGATCCGAACTTGTTGAATTTCATTACTAGGACCCGGATGTTTATGAGATGACATTTTTTCCGTTATGTTATTTTCATGAGAAATGTAAGATGATTACTTAAGCTAATATCATTCAAATTAAGTCATTAAGCATAATTAACACTCCGAACTGAAAAGGGTTACAATTCTGGCTGTGAAACATTCATTTTAAACATAGAACTTGACATACAAATCCTAAAGGAACGACTTTCTTCTCAAATGTGTAAATGTGTTGCTTTAATACGTTATGCTTTATCTAATTAAAATATTATAGTAATGCCAGTAGATTCGGATAACAAACGTGTGGATGCGGATAGCAGTCGTGCGGATGCGGGACGGATGCGGATAACGCTTTGTTTATCCGCGGATGGCTCTACCCGTGACTTCAAGCGTAGTTCCGCAAATAGTCGAGTGGAATACAATTGACTATTTGGTACACCACTGGCACGCTATATAGTGGCAATTGATGTAATATTTCACGGTGATTGTAATGGGAAGAACTTCTTTGAAAGGTACTGAACAGAATGTACGAAAATCTAGTGTATTATGTTTGTAGATATAAAACAAATGAACCTTGATTACAATAGTAATCTACGCGACCAAAGGAGGGTTAGTATCAAACTCGGAGAAATCTGACCATTGCCGTACAGGAGAGACACGCTCGTTTTAAACTAAGGTTTACTGAATAATTACTGCGAGACCTCCGTCCACATTCAGTTATTATGGACAATGTGAGCATTTTCTCAGTGCAAATTAACAAAGCTCCGACCTCGAATAACAGAGAGGCTTACATTATCGAGTGGTTGTCTTCTAATGATACTGTATTCCCCACAACCCATCACAAAGCAGAGTGGAATTGTTACTTCACAAATCCGCTCATTGTACGTACGAAATTGATGAAATAGCAAGACAACGCGGACACAGGTCCGACGAGAAGGAGGGGCAACTGGGGCTACAGCCCTGGGGCCCGAGCGTACTGAAGGGCCCGAAAGAGAAAAAGGAAGGAAGCTTGTAGTTTAACGTGACCGTTAATCTTGAGATCATGAGCCACGGGACCTCCGTTTTACGTGGAATCCGAACCACAGGACATGGCATTTCACTTCGAAAATCTCACATGCATTGACCGGGAATCGAACCCGGACCGCCTTGGTGAGAGGCATACAGCTAGACCGCTGAGCCACCACGCCCCTCCCGAAAGAGAAAACTACGGCTTCTTAATTGCTACATCAGTCTTTTAAATAAGTCCAAGCAAACTCTTGAAAGGTAAAGTGAGTAAACTTTAAAACAATGGTGATTCTTGGGCCGTTGTAGAGCGAAAACGTTGGGTCCAATTTCAGTTATTTCTAAAGAACTGTTATTTACCTAGGTATATACTGTAGTCTATTGGCAGCAGGTAAAATTTCAAGCGTTACAGTGCTAAAGGCAACTTAGATAATGTAAGCACGCTACGAAATATGAAAGTACAAAATTCACGAATGAATATAAAATGAGATTATGTCCCCGCAAAAGCAGGCCCGGACTTAGAGATCCAGGGCCCCTAGGCACTTGACATTTGGGCCCCCCACCATCTCGAAGCTATTTTGGAAATTTAGCAAATTAATGCACTAGTACAGAACATATAATTTTTAATCGACTTTAATTACTCTAATAAACATCAGAATAATACAGGCTATGTTACTATTGTTACGTTATTCTATAAAATGTATAGAATCAAACGACAAACATTCTTCTGTGCAAAAGAATGAATGACGTCATCAGAGTCAATTGACTGCATTATTTCTGACTCTATGTACATTACAGAGAGTGAATTGAGCCTGTTCTCTCCTATGTTCGATCTTAAGCAATCCTTCACTCTCTTTAGCGCTGAAATCGACCGTTCTACTGAGCAGTTTGACGATGGTGTACACAACAGCATTCGAAGCGCAATTCCTACGTTTGGATAAATGTCGAGAAAGCCTTTTTCCGATATGTGTATAGCTTCAGTGACGATTACGGACGAAGTGACGATTGACAGCATCGCAACATCCGCTTGGGCAGGTTGCGTAAGTCCTGCCGAAAGACTGAGGGAAGAAAACTGAGAAGTCGGCTGAGTGGAGGTTGAATGCTTACTGACTTGCTTCATAGCAATTAGCAACACTGCGGGACGAGCAGTCTGGCGACATCGCAGTGAGTGTCTCTGTCTCTTTATGTCCAAAACGCTCTCTCTCTCACCTGCCACCATACGCGCTCTCCTCTGTAGCATGGTCGGTAATGCAGATTACGCGACAATAGCGCTCACCTCTCAGGTGGCCATTTCTGGAAATAAAAGGCGATTTCCGACCCAAGTTTCGCCCCCTCTTAAATGGTTTTTTATTCTGTTCTAGATTCCTCAACACAATGGCGGAACAACTATTTATTAAACGTGGGCCAGACTGTTTGACTGATGCAGTTAATATCCCTAACATTGTAAGTTGCATTTTGATTCGTATATGGTGTAGTATTGCGTTCCTACTGATGTACATGACAAGTATGGTTTAGTGATTTAATACGTACGTACCAAAAAATGGCACGTAACTTAGTAGCCTTCTTTTATTGAGTCTGCACATTTTTTTATTGGGTCATTCTTGTGCTACTTCGCAGGAGGCAAATGTCATGTTGCCTTTAGATGACTTGAAAGACGAAGTGGGTCAATTACGCATTGCGATCAATTTCGGTTAGTGGGATTTTAGGTTGCCCGGTGACGTCACGGATGATGTGGTGTTGTTAATGCTCGGATCTTCGACCTTTTCGTGGAGTTGCTCTAATTGCCGCTGAGTGGCGATGCTGTCTCTTTTCTGTTCTGTGAAGGTTAATATGCTTTGGTTCTCTTTGGTAATGTCATTGAATGGAAATATTTGTTGTAGTGACGGACAGTTTGTGATCTTAAATGAAAAGTAGTGTGTGTGATTAATTTTGGTTTTATTGGTGATTATGATTTTTTTAAAGTGTTGGTATGACGATGTTGGACTGTTTTTGTGTAACATAAGGGTTGGTATGAGGTTCAAAAGAAACGTGGTCGAGTGTGAACGTCGGTGCACGTCGGTGCACGATGATTGCTGTAAGTAATGAAATATTTTATCGCTATAAATCGTAGTCCCTCCCTTAATATGTCTCTTAATAACTCCTAATAAAGTACCTTTATTGCATGACGATTGCCAGATATGTTTAACTACGTTGTATGTATATATTGTGAGAATTGATTGATGTTGAATTAATGATGCGAATTACTAAAGTTGAAAATAGACCATTACATGAGGTCTGTTATATGTGTGACAAAGACTAGGGGGATATTATTATTCATTATGATGTGTTTGTGTGTAGGGGAATTTTCAGTGTAGTTGATTATATGCGGACATAGATTATTAGATGTTTGATGATTCGGTTTTTATTTTCTCCATTTTGCTCCCTTGTTTGGGCTTTAAACCAGTGTTTCGCTACTTGCCAATGTCATCATATGTGTACAAGTGAGCTTTGGTGATGACTGATGACTTATAAATGTTGATACATTACTTTGATTTCTATTTCATTGAAAAGTTGGATTGTACTCTTATAAAGCCATTGGTTGATACTTGGTTAGGCAACGGTCTTCGTCAAATCATTGGTCGCTACTAGGTGAAATGCTATATGAATGAAAATTACTGCTTCTGTTAGAAGCAAGGAAGTTTCTAGGATTAGCCCCAGGTTAGGTTTGTTAATGTCTGGAGATTATCTATATATATAAAAATAAATTTATGTTCGTTAGTCTCGCTAAAACTCGAGAACGGCTGGACCGATCTGCCTAATTTTGGTCTTGAATTATTTGTGGAAGTCCAGAGAAGGTTTAAAAGGTGAATAAATATGAAAGTTGTAGCGCACGAGTAGATTCAACAAATAAGTAACGGCGCGCGTATCGTTTAAAAAGAAAATGCCCTATGCGTTCAATTACCATTCATGCGATTGCAATGAAATTTGGAGAAATGCTGTTTCCACTACCGCAAAGATTTCTGATTTAGTAAATCCATTTTACAATTGGTAGCGCACGAGTATATTCTTTAAAAGAGTGACAGCACAGGAATCGTTTCAACCAAGTCACGTATGCGTTCATATACCATTCATTTCATTGCGATGAAACTTTGGTGAGCTGTTGAGCACGCACCCATGATTTTTTTGAGATAGGAAATCAATTTTACAAAAGTTTAGAGGTGGTTAACGGAAAAAGAAAAATATATTGGGAATACAAAAGCACTTCTACAAACAAAGTTACAACGCCAGCTGTATCTGATATAAAAATGAATGTTCGTTTGTTCGTCTTTTATGGATTTTTAAACCATTCATCCTATTGCGATCAAATTTCGGTGAGTTGTTGTAAACACTTCCGGGATGGTTATAGGAATAGTTAAGCCAATTTAAAATAGAGAGCGCGTGTGTAGCTTAAACGGTTCATTGCGACATTACGATGCGGCCCCGTCTGGGGAAATTTTAGTTACATCAGTGACGTTACCGTGATGTCACTACTGACGTATTCAGTCGCATTGCTTGCCGGGAGCTCGTCAGCTGATTGATACATTAGTTTCGCGCGGTTCTCTCGTGACAGTCGGCCATTTTTTTTCACCAGTTTGCGTATGTTTATTACGAGATTGTGATATTAGTAGTGTCGTCTACGCAATTGTGTTGGTGAATTGTAATGAAAGTTTGAATTCGTGAATGGCGTGTGTTAGAATTCCATTTTGGTGCAGTGGTGTGTGACGTAGTATTTGGATATAACGGGCTGACGTATGTGGAAGGGGCGTGCTGGATGGTTGTTGGTAAGTACTGAAAGATTGTTAGTTTTGGTCTTGAAGTGTTAATTCTTGTTTTCGGCGTTTATTTTTCTATTTGAGAAGTAGCCATGCGTAGTAGCGTTTAATTGCAATAATGAAGTATATAATTTTTTATTTTTTGAAATGATAGGCTAGGTTAATTTAATCTTAATTTTTAAAGTACACTAAATCATTGTACATTTGTTTTCATTGAGAAGTCTGCGTTAATTTGTCTTTCATTTTACATTATGAAGTAATATTGAATTTGTTTTATTGGCCAAGTTGTGCCCTTTTTAATTTATTGTTCGCAAGCTGCGGTTCTTTCTTGTTAACTTTTGTGTGTATGTTGTATGCCTGGAGTGAATGAGTATGTATGGGTATGTATGTTATTGTGAAGATGAAATGTAAACTAAATTATTTATTGTTCACTTTAGACCATCCTCCCTTTCATCACTTTCAACACCTTAGCTTATTGAAAATATATCATTTATGATATGCATACCTTTCGGGGAGTTGTTTCACAATCTCTTCATACTCAATAGGCACTGCTGCACCGCAATAATTGTTATTTCACGGATAGAATGCAATCTTTGACAGTCATGTGACACCCGAAAGACGATCATGTGAATACGTTATCAACTTGAATAAAGAAATTCACCACACGCCTTCGCTACTAAGTTAGGAACTATCTTGTGGAATATTACTGCTAGTACTACAAGCAAGGGGGTCTGGGGCGTAAGCCCCAGGTTAGGTTTGTTTTTGTATGTAAAACATTAATAAGATAGAATTTATGTCCGCTACTAGGTCAAAAATTAATGTTAGTACCACAAGCAAGGGGGTCTGGGGCGTAAGCCCCAGGTTAGGTTTGTTTTTGTATGTAAAACATTAATAAGATAGAATTTATGTCCGCTACTAGGTCAAAAATGAATGTTAGTACCACAAGCAAGGGGGTCTGGGGCGTAAGCCCCAGGTTAGGTTTGTTTTTGTATGTAAAACATTAATAAGATAGAATTTATGTCCGCTACTAGGTCAAAAATTAATGTTGGTACCACAAGCAAGGGGGTCTGGGGCGTAAGCCCCAGGTTAGGTCTCCTTTTGTATGTAAAACATTATAAATACATAAATAAACACTGTAATTGAGTTCACTTAGTGATTTCATACATCACGTGTGAAAGCTGCGGTTCTTTCTTGTTAACTTTTGAGTGTGGGGGTGAGAACTTCGATTTCAACTATGTAAGTAGGTCTATGACAGCGGAGCAGTGAACATCTAATACTCCTGATATCCTCCTGACTATTAAATCAGGTAATTTCAGTTTTTAAAGATATTTATACAAAGAATGGTCTAAAGTGAACTGCTATCACTAAATTTTTCATTATCTGGTTTTGATATAATTTCTGAGCCATGGAAAAGAAAGAGTTTTTTTGTGTTGTGTGTTCGGAACAAATACCTGCCCAGCATTGGGAGTCATTCATTGCGAGGTGAGTGGAATTGGATGTC
Organism: Meconema thalassinum; assembly: GCA_946902985.2. NCBI lineage: Eukaryota > Metazoa > Arthropoda > Insecta > Orthoptera > Tettigoniidae > Meconema > Meconema thalassinum. The sequence continues at coordinate 4,389,632 of CAMPQE020000030.1, forward strand.
TGTCGTGTTATGTTCCTATATTTATTTTTGTTGTTGCATTTCATTGAAAATTTGTCATAGTAAGTTAAGTGATCGGTAACATATTGGTTAAAATTGGAATTTACAAGAACACCTGCAAAAGACATACTATAACAGTCTCTTGTATTAGCGAAATAGGTTTCATACAGTGGAAAACATAAAAAGACGAAACCTTCAATGTTTTATACAGAAATTATAATGCTATAAACATACCTCCGATTCGAATTATGAAATTGTAAGAGTTGCGATGTGTATCGGAATCTACAATTGCGGAAAATTGAAAATATCTATTGAAGTCGCGAAATTTTTCTACGCATCGAAATATGCAATTGAGCTATTTGGGTGAATTGTAGATTTCGATGCACGTTTTTTTTTTCAATTATGAAATTGTAAGAAATACGATGTGTATCGGAATCTGCAATTGATCTATATAGTCCAATTGTAGAATTCGATGCGGGAAATTGAAAATATCAATTGAAATCGCGAAATTTTTATACGCATCGAAATATGCTATTGAGCTATTTAGGTGAATTGTAGATTTCGATGCACGTTTTTTAGCCTACTTTCGATTTTTGCAAAAAATGAAAGTAGACTTATGAGATCAACACAGGGCGAAAAAAGTGTGTCTGTCTGTGTGTGTGTATGTGTGTGTGTGAGTCTGTGTGTGTGTCTGTGTGTGTGTGTGTCTGTGTGTGTGTGAGTGTGTGTACTCTGAATGTCTGTCCCCCCCTATCAATTCGAACACGGTGAATGCGAATTGAACGAAATTTGGTACAAAGGTAGCACTAGCAAAGGACACCTCAGTGTCATGTTTTATATCGCCGCCATCTTGACGGAAACGTAATGGCGGCCACACAAATGTTCAAAGCTTAAATCAAATTACGACTAACCTAATCATCCGATCTCTACCAAATTTTTCAACAACATACCGTTATGGGGGGTGCATCCTTTGACCAAACTAATAGGTCATCAGAGTAATAGTTTGCGGATGGCGGCCATCTTTGTGTGAAAATCGATTCCCCCTATTAATTCGAACACGGTGCAACCGAATGGAACGAAATTTGGTACAGAGGTAGTACTAACAAAAGGCACCTCAGTGTCATGTTTTATATCGCCGCCGTCTTGACGGAAACGTAATGGCGGCCACACAAATGTTCAAAGCTTAAATCAAATTACGATTAACCTAATCATCCGATCTCTATCAAATTTTGCAACAACATACCCTTATAGAGGAAGCATCCTTTGACCAAATGAATAGGTCATTAGCCTAATAGTTTGCGAATGGCGGCCATCTTTGTGTGAAAATCAATTCCCCCTATTAATTCAAACACGGTGAAACCGAATGGAACGAAATTTGGTACAGAGGTAGCACTAGCAAAGGGCATCTCAGTGTCATGTTTTATATCGCCGCCATATTGACAGAAACGTAATGGCGGCCACACAAATGTTCAAAGCTTAAGTTAAATTACGACTAACATAACCATCCGATCTCTACCAAACTTTGCAACAACATACCTTTTTGGAGGGAGCATCCTTTGACCAATCTAATAGGTTATTAGCCTAATAGTTTGCGGATGGCGGCCATCTTTATGTCAAAATTGATTCCCCCTATTAATTCGAACACGGAGGAACCTAATGGAACGAAATTTGGTACAGAGGTAGCACTAGCAAAGGGCACCTCAGTGTCATGTTTTATATCGCCGCCGTCTTGACTGAAACGTAATGGCGGCCACACGAATGTTCAAAGCTTAAATCAAATTACGATTAACCTAATCATCCGATCTCAACCAAATTTTGCAACTACATACCTTTATGGAGGGAGCATCCTTTGACCAATCTAATAGGTCATTCGCCTAATAGTTTGCGGATGGCGGCCATCTTTGTGTCAGAATCGATTCCCCCTATTAATTCAAACACGGTGAAACAGAATGGACGAAATTTGGTACAGAGATAGCACTAGCAAAGGGCATCTCAGTGTCATGATTAATATCGCCGCCATATTGACAGAAACGTAATAGCGGCCACACAAATGTTTAAAGCTTAAATCAAATTACGACTAACATAACCATTCGATCTCTACCAAACTTTGCAACAACATACCTTTATGGAGGGAGCATCCTTTGACCAATCTAATAGGTCATTAGCCTAACAGTTTGCGGATGGCGGCCATCTTTATGTCAAAATTGATTCCCCCTATTAATTCGAACACGGTGGAACCGAATGAACGAAATTTGGTACAGAGGTAGCACTAGCAAGAGGCACCTCGGTGTCATGTTTTATATCACCGCTATCTTGACGGAAACGTAATCGCGGCCACCCAAATGTTAAAAGCTAAAATGTAATTACGACCAACCTAATAATCTAGTCTCTACCAAATTTTGCAACACCATATCTTTATGTGGGAAACATATTCTGACCAAACTGCAAGAACATCAGCCCAATAGTTTGCAGATGGTGGCCAAGTATGTGTGCAAATCGATTCCCCCTATCAATTCAAACACGGCGAAACCGAATTGAACGAAATTTGGTACAGAGGTAGCACTAGCAAAGGGCACCTCATATTCATGTTTAATATCCCTGTAGCACGTTGTATTTCAACAAGCTACTACAACCAACATTCAATCATACTCCTTGAAAAGGACAAAGAGTTATAACAATACCCATGCATTTAGGAGAAAGTAGGCTATATGTTCTTTACTGAACATCTTGTTTAATTATGAAATTGTACGAAATACGAGGTATATCGGAATCTACAATTGATCTATATAGTCCAATTGTACAATTCGATGCGGGAAATTGAAAATATCAATTGAAATCGCGAAATTTTTATACGCATCGAAATATGCTATTGAGCTATTTAGGTGAATTGTAGATTTCGATGCACGTCTTTTTAATTATGAAATTGTACGAAATACGAGGTATATCGGAATCTACAATTGATCTATATAGTCCAATTGTACAATTCGATGCGGGAAATCGAAAATATCAATTGAAATCGCGAAATGTTTCTACGCATCGAAATATCCTATTGAGCTATTTAGGTGAATTGTAGATTTCGATGCTCGTTTTTTCAATTTTGAAATTGTAAGAAATACGATGTGTATCGGAATCTGCAATTGATTCTATATAGTCCAAGTGTAGATTTCCATGCGGAAAATTGAAAATATCAGTTGAAATCGCGAAATTTTTCTACGCATCGAAATATGCTATTGAGCTATTTAGGAGAATTGTAGATTTCGATGCACGTTTTTTAAATTATGAAATTGTACGAAATACGAGGTATATCGGAATCTACATTTGATCTATATAGTCCAATTGTAGAATTCGATGCGGGAAATTGAAAATATCAATTGAAATCGAGAAATTTTTATACGCATCGAAATATGCAATTGAGCTACATAGCTCAATTGTAGATTTCGATGCGTAAAAAAATATCGCGAATTCGAAGGTTTTTGTGTTTCCCCACCCAAAAACCCCTATTACCCAGGCTTTTCCCGTAAGCTTGCCAGAGGAGTGACGTCGTTGATGACGTCATGACAGACGCCATTTTGTTTTTAGGGGAATTTTATACGCGGCCGCATCGCAATGTAAAATAATCCCGCTTAAACATATGAGTGTTGGCGATGCGCTCATATAGCCTACAATTCATCCAATTGCGACCAAATTTTTATGGGTTGTTTAGCACATTTCCGGGATGGTTATAAGCATAGTTAATCCAATTTACAGTAGATAGCGCGCGAGTAGTTTAAACAAATGAGTGTTGGCTATGCGTTCATATAATTCATCAAATTTTGGTGAGTTGTTGTGCACACTTCCGGGAAACTTATAGGCATAGTAAGTCCAATTTACAATAGATGGCGCGCGAGTAGCTTCAACATAATGGCGTGCGGTTCGTTTCAACAAAGGCCACATGCGTTCATATACCAATCATCCCATTGCGATTAAACTTGGGTGAGATGTTTTGTACACTCCAGGGAAGGCTTCTGGCTTAGTAAATCCATTTTACAATAGGTATCGAACGAGTAGATTCAACAAATGAGCGACGACGTGCGAAGCGATTCAACAAAGTACCGTATGCGTTCATATACCATTCGTCCGATAGCGATGAAACTTGGGTGAGATATTCTGTATACATCAGGGAAGGTTTCTGACTTAGTACATGCATGTTACAATAGGTAGCGCAATAGGTAGATCATCCACTTTTCAATAGGTAGCGCACGAGTAGATCCAACAAATGAGCGACAACGCGCGAAGCGTTTCAACAAAGTCCCATATGCGTCCATATACCAATCGTGCGAAAGCGATGAAATTTGGGTGAGTTTCTGTGTACACTCCTGGGAAGGTTTCTGACTTAGTACATGCATGTTACAATAGGTAGCGCAAGAGTTTATTCAACAAATGAGCGACGGCATGTGGATCGTTTCAAACAAGTGCCGTATGCGTTCATATACCATTCATCCGATTGTGATGAAATTTGGTGAATTGTTATGTGCACTCCAGGAAAGTTTTCTGGCTTAGTAAATCCATTTTACAATAGGTAGCGCACGAGTGTATTCAACAAATGAGCGATGGTGCGCGAATCGTTTCAAAAAAGTCCCGTATGCTTTCATATACCATTCATTCGATTGCGATGAAACGTTGGTGAATTGTTGTGTACACTCCAGGGAAGGTGTCTGGCTTAGTACATGTATTTCACGACAGGTAGTGCACGAGTGGATTCAATAAAAAAAATGGCTTAGTACATGTATTTCACGACAGGTAGTGCACGAGTGGATTCAATAAAAAGAATGAGCGGCGACACGCGAATCTTTTCAAAGGAGTCCCATATGCTTTCATATACCATTCATGCGATTGCGATGAGACTTTGGTGAATCGTTGAGTACACTCGAGGAAAAGTTTAAGGCTTAGTAAATCTATTTTACAATAGGTAGCGTACGAGTAGATTCAACAAATGAGTAACGGCATGCGTATCGTTTAAACAGAATCCCGTATGCCATTCATCTGATTGCGATGAAACTTTGATGAGTTGTTGTGTACACGCCTGGGAAGGTTTTCGACTTAGTAAATCCATTTTACAATAGGTAGTGTACGACTAGATACAACAAATGAGTGACAATGCGCGAAACGTTTCAACAAAATCCCGCATGCGTTCATATACCATTCATCGATTGCGATGAAACTTTGGTGAATTGTTGAGCATGCTCCCACAAATGTTTCTAAATTATTTAATCCAGTTTACGATAGTTTAGAGGCTGTTAACGGAAATTGAAAGAAGATTGTTTCCAAAAGCACTTCAAGAAACAAAATTACAACGCCAACACTTTCTTTGATTGGCATTGCAACGCATGCCGGGTACAGCTAGTTATTAATAAATAAATTACTGCTTGTGGTGGAAGCAAGGAGGTCTGGGGCGTAAGCCCCAGGTTAGGTTTGTCTATGGAAGGAAAGCCTTACTAACAAGTAAATTACTGCTTGGTGTACAAGAAAGGGGGTCCGGGGCGTAAGTTCCAGGTTAGGTTTGTGCATGTATGGAAAGCCTTAATAACAGTAAATCACTGCTTGTGGTACAAGCAAGGTTTGTGTATGTATGGAAGGCCTTAATAAAAATGGCTGCCTTGATGTAGTATCGACGACATCACGAAGTACACTAAATGTTTGCCTGGCATGCTTATTGGAAATGAATGGGAATGAAGGGTTTTGGAATGGTGAAGTGGAGACTGAAATTGGTATTTGGAATAATATTTGGAAATGGGATGTGTAGCGTGTTTATGTTGAGTCCTGAACTAGGTGTATAAAAGATTCTGACTCAGATCCAAATTTTTGCACCTGCAATTTATAGTTACAAAATAAGTATGCCTCTCTTTACTTGATCTATATAGGTGAAGTAAAGGAAGCGATACGGATTGAAATTTTGGCATTTCAGCTTATATGCTTTAAATATGTATCCACATCTTTAATTCTCCTATATAGGTATAGTAGAGAAAGCGATACACATTGAAATTTTGTCATTTCAGCGTATATTTATGAAATTTGTATCTCCATCGTTACTTGACCTATATGGGTGATGTAATGAAAGTGATATGGATCGAAATCTTGGCATTTCAGATTATATTTTTGAAATATGTTTATTCATCCTTATTTAAACTATATAGGTGAAATATTGAAAGCAATACGCATTGAAATCTTGGCATTTCAGCTTATATTTATTAAATATTAGCTATTTTACCCGGCGTTGCTCGGGAGGTGTATTTACGTGTTTAAGTAGATACATGCCAATATATTACGCAAAGTATGTTCACTTTGCTCCTATTTGAGTTTAAAACATAGTTCTCCTGGGCTCTGAAGTTAATCAAGTGCAATATTAACTCACTTTAAATCTACAGTAGTCGAAAGGCACTGTAGAGTACAATAATGTAGTAGAGAATGCAAAATAACAAACAGGGCTGTATATGGACATTTCTCAAGGACCCAGTCTGACAATTACAGTACTTTCCTGAGAGTTTTTATTTTTCTTGTAATGGGTGTAATTTAGACGTCTTGTTCACATAGTTCTCTTTCATTTTTAAATTGTTGCATCTACCTTTTTGAAAGTAAACAATATTTAAATTATTCTATGTGTAGAATATTACGTCATTATTCAGGAGTCAAATATACTCACAATTTTTAACCCCGCACAAATGGTGTGATTTATGAAAAATGGCTTATTCATGTCCGTAGGTCAGTGTGTGGGCAACAATAGCTGCATATTAGGGAATATTATTGCTGTATTTACAAATGCCTATTATCTCATATTGGGTGGCTTTGGTGGCGTATTTGGTAGCTTGCTGAGCTTTTATACCAAAGGTCGCGGGTTCAAACCTGGCCGAAGTCATCGGATTTTTGATGAGCTTTACAATCCCTCAGTATGCCTTCCTGTGGAGAGGAAGTAAAGCCGGTGGGCCCATGTCATTGATTTGTGTGATGTAAAAGAACTTTCCACTAACTACACTCGTGTGAAGGTAAAATTTGTAGGTTAAATTTGATTAACGCTATTAAGTTCCAACGTTCACCGTCAGGTTCTGGTTGCGGTGGTATCTATTAGCAAAGTTTCCAGCTAGGTGTCTTTGACGGTAGCATTTGGTAGCAAAAGTAGGAACTACTTAAAACTGACTGTCTGCAGTCCTTACCTGAATTACATATAACACACAATAATACAGCCATCACAATTAACACCGGTTATCAGGCAGATTCTACACACATCCAAAGTACACGGGTCTGAATGACTGCGTTGTCGCAGCCCCCAAAGAGAGGAACCAACCAACCTATCTCGTCTAGTTAAAGTAAATGCAGCAACATATAATCCCAGAATAATGTCAAATAAGATGCATTGATTAAGAACACATTGGGCTTCTTTAGCCCCTAAAGTATTTCGTAAGACAAGAAATATATTCTTTAAACCCATACCGTAATGATCTCTAAAATGCTATAACTGAGCTCAAGGTGTTTAGAATTCGTGATAACTACACCATTATACAATATCATTCGTCAGTAAGCACTAAAACGGCTAATACATAGGGAAAATACTTGTGAACGAATAGAAATGAACTATATAATGAATGTATCGTATTGTTATGCAAACGTATTGTGGGATGAACACAATTTATTTTGCGAGCCAAGATCAGATACATGTACAAAGATCAGAACTCGTTTGTCAACTAACAAACTGTGGTCATGGCAAACTCTGGCCTTAGTCAACAGTAATGTCTTTGTATGGTCTCTGCCCTTGGCGTTCCTGGAGTCAAATTGTGTTACTTCTGCCACCTGGCCTGGTGGCAAACTGTGTTACTACCGCCACGCCAACCTCCCTTGGAGTTGAGGTGGCTACTGTTGGAAACAGTCCGCAAATCTCATAAGTCGGTTGTAATTCGTTGTTGCTGGCCTGATTGAGTCCATTTGCGTAAGTGGAGCGTTTTTTCATGTTTGGTTGATTGGCTGGTTGGTTGCTTGGTTTGAGGGTTGGTTGGATTGTTGGTATGCAGCATTGCAGCGTTCGTGGCGTCATTGATTTACATGGGAATAATATATGCACAACACTATTTACACTTCACTGGTATATTAAGGAGTTTTTGGGGTCACTACGAAGGGAATTTCACTGCAATTATGCTTACATTGGTACTGACTTATGAGGATAAAAGCTTTGAGGTGGGTATGTTTGTGCTATGTGTTGCTGCAGTAGTAACTTCTGTGTCTGACGCTGACGCAGTTGTTCTTCCAGATCCTCCATTTTTTATGACACAATCGATAATGTTTCGGTCAGCTAAATGTGGGATGAACACACTCTTTATTTGAAGAAATAGGAAATCAGATACATGTACAGAGAACAGGATTCGTTTGTCAATAACCAAACTGTTGTCATGTGTACCGCTAGCCTTAGTCAACACTTTATTTATATCCTCTGGTCAATACTAATATCTTTGGATTGTCTCTGTCCGTTGCGCTACCTGGTGTCTTTTTGTGTTCTTACCGCCACATCGGTCCTGGTGGCACACAGTGTTCCTACCGCCGCAGTTACTGTTTGGGCCTTATCATCCGAAATCTAATCACAAAGAAAATAATGCTACTTTAAGAACAATCTGCAATAGTATGTCGAATGCAGGGTTTGCCAATGAATTTCTTTTCTAATTTCATTTCCCTATTACGTCCCCTGTTAATAAAAGTGATACGGTTTCAAATTTTCGTTGCGTTCAGATTTCTAATGTAATTATCGTTTTTTCCATAATAAATGGTGTGGTCACTGCCTGCTGGATCGCATCCCTCCTGGCTGCTTTAAACTGCCTGCCCATTAAACGATTCCAGTATTGGTTTATGCGTACAACCTCGTTTCCAAATATAGACGTTAAGAGGCCAACCGACTCTGATCGCGGCTTTTTCAAGTCACTGTTACAGACATTTGTTTTGTATTGATATTAATGGTGAAGTCGTGTTTTGTATATTATGATGGCGTACTGCAGTGTGCGCTTTTGTAAATCAGAACAGGGCAAGTTTGAGTGTCGAGGCATCTCATTTAATGAGTTACCATCGGATAATTCACTTGACTTATAAATACACACACTAATACAGCCATCACAATAAGACGGGTTATCAGGCAAATTCAACACACAGCCAAGTACACGGGGCTACATGTGCAGGATGTTGCAAAGCCCCTAAATTAATCACCATCCCATTCTTCGGTGGCCGGAGGCATTTCTTTTAAGTGTCTTTTATTGCCCTTATTCTTTTTTTTTTCCATCCCGTCTGGTATGTAAGTTAGATTTAAACTAGTTGGAAGTAGTTGTTTTTTTTATTATCATCCGTACCGTATAATTACGGGCAAATGAGGAAGACATTTCGCCCCTGGTAACAATCACCTCCACCACCATGTACAGTATGTTTCGCTTTCCGATAAATTGAAAATTTGCCCGTAAGTGTCTGAATTAATATCATATTGTTTATGTTGATTGAATAACAAATGAACTAAATTAGTGCCATGTTTTCGCGTTTTTTCAATCACGATATTAAGCCTCCAAGTTAAATACACTTCGTCTTGTATTTTTCGCTTTCCTTTATACTGAAAATTTGCCCGTAATTGTCTGAATTAATATCATTTACTTAATGCTGATTGAATAACAAAATAACTAACTTAGTACCATGTTTTCGCGTTTTTACAATCTTGATATTAAGCCTCCAAAGTTAAAACCCTTCGTTTCAGGTATCGTCCCCTTAAAAAGCCGCGGTAGGTTGGCGCTGCAACCTAACGGTGAATTAATATACAGCATATCCTGTACGCGTCTAAGTGTTGAATGGGCATGCAGTTTAAAGCAGCCAGGAGGGTTGCGATCCAGCTGGCAGTGTGCCGCGGCGGTCACAGTGGGTTGGTGCTGCAACCTATCTTGTGTTGAATGGACAGGCAGTTAAAGTAGCTTGGAGGGATGCGATCTAGCTGGCAGTGAGTGTAGCATGGCCTCTTACCGAGATAAATGGAAGCTTGGTGGTCCCGTCTTGAGCTACTGTTGCTATGGAAATGGCCGGCCATGCTATTACTTCATCAGTTAATTTTCTAACTTTATTAGCCTTTGCTTGAGTGCAAAAGGCCGAATTCAGAAGATTGTGAAAGACTATCGAAAATGCATGTAGCCAGCCGTTCCTTCTGGGTCCTAAACTATGTGTATGCAAAATTTGGTTGAGATGAGTGGAACGGTGTAGATTTTTATACGGAACAAATCCGCCCACATACATACAGACTTTCACTTTTATATATAAGAAGATGTATCTTCATCTGCACTTGACCTATGTAGGTGAAGTAATGATAGTGATACGGTTTGAAATCTTTCTATTTGAGCTTATATTTATGAAATTTTTACTTGACCTATATAGGTGATTTGAAGAAAGCGATACGCATTGAAATCTTGGCATTTGAGCTTATATTTATGAAATATGTATCTCCATCTTTACTTGACCTATATACGTGAAGTAAAGAAAGTGAAATGGATCGAAATCTTGGAATTTCAGCTTATATTTATGAAATATGTATCCCTGTCTTTACTTGACCTATATAACTCAAATATAGATAGGTATACATCATATATATAAAAGTGAAAGTCTGTATGTATGTATGTGGGTGGGTAGGTGGGTGGGTCTGTTCCGTATACAAATCTACACCGTTCCACCAATCTCAACCAAATTTTGCATACAAATAGTTTAGGACCCAGAAGGAACCGCTAACTACATGAATTTTCGATAGTCTTTCTCATTCTTCTGATTTCGGCCCTTTTGCACTCAAGCACAGGCTAATCAAATCATAAAATATACTCATGAAGGAATGGCAAGGCAGATAGTTTCCATGGCAACATAGCTCAAGTCGAGACACGGCCGACTGGATGCCAGTTGCGCTCTGCACTACCGGTATAGAAAGTGAGGATCTTTACTTGAAATCCCGTTAGTTACTCAACTGCTCACACAGCACTGTCAACCGAGTTTAGCATAACAAAGACTTGACATTATCTACTATATATTTGTCAAATACCACTCACTCACTCATTCATTCATCACGAAATCTCAGAAACCACCAAACGGATTGGATTGAAATTTGGTATGCAGCTTGCTCAAGGGCCGCAAATGCCCATTAAGAGAGGATTTTTGGATATTCAGGTTCTAAAGGGGTGTTAAGGGGGTTGACCTGCATTTCATTGAATAGCAATATCTCCCGATTGGTTTCATTGGGGGATGTGATACTCGGCATATAAACTCATCATTAAAAATAAGAAGACATGTGTCTGAGGGTTTTTCGATGTGGTGTATATTATGAGGTTAAAGGGGTGAAAAGTGGGGATTGAAAGAATCCTAACGGAGCGTGTATCTCTTAAACGACATAGGCGAGGAGTTTGAAACTCTGCGGGAAAAAATAAAAATAAATAATAGGTAAATATGTGTTTGACCGTTTTTTCATGAATACAATTTAAGGGGCCCATGGGGAGGGGTGAAATTCTGGGGGGGGGGCAGGATAGAAAGTGTCCTAACTGATTGACTCACTCACTCACTCATCAAACTCTGGGGAAAAACTGCTTTAAAGTAAGTAAATAGCTGTTCGACTTTTTCATAAATCAAATTTGAGGGGTTCATGGGGAGGAGTGAAATTCTGAAAAAAGAAAATTGAAAGAAAATGTCCTGACTCACTCAATCACTCATCATCGCCCAGCCAAAATTATTGAAGTTAGAAACATGACAGCTTGGGGATATGTTCATTGTATGTCAAAACCGTCTACTGAGGGAGGATTTTCGGATATTCCGGTTCTAAAGGGGTCTTAAGGGGGGTTAATCCCCTATTTCATTGAATAACAATATCTCCCGATTGGTTTAATTGGGGGATGTGATACACGGCATATAAACTCATTAAAAAGTAAGAAGACACGTGTCTGAGGGTTTTTCGATGTGGTGTATATTATGAGGTGAAAGGGGTGAAAAGTGGGGATTGAAAGATTCCTAACGGAGCGTGTATCTCTTAAACGACATAGGCGAGGAGTTTGAAACTCAGCGGAAAAAATAGCATAATAAATAAGTAAATATGTGTTTGACCGTTTTTTCATAAATCCAATTTAAGGGGTCCATGGGGAGGGGTGAAATTCTGGGGGGAGGAGGGGAACAGGAAAGAAAGTGTCCTAACTGATTGACCGACTGACTCACTCATCAAACTCAGGGGGAAAAACTGCTTTAAAGTAAGTAAATAGCTTTTCGACAGTTTTTTATCAATCAAATTCAAGGGGTTCATCAGGAGGGGTGAAATTCTGAAGAAAAAAAATTGAAAGAAAATGTTCTGACTCATTCAGTCACTCATCATCGCCCAGCCAAAAATATTTAAGTTGGAAACATGGGATTTCGGGGATAAGTTCGTTGTATGTCAAAACCGTACACTAAGGGAGGATTCTTGGATATTCAGGTTATAAAGGGGTCTTAAGGGGGTTAAACCTGCATTTCATTGAATAACAATATCTCACGAGTGGTTTCATTTGTGGATGTGATACTCGGCATATAAACTAATCATTAAAAATAAGCAGACATGTGTCTAAGGGTTTTTCGAAGTGGTGTGTTATTATGAGTTGAAAGGGGTGAAAAGTGGCGGTTGAAGGATTCCTAACGGAGCGTGTAGGCCTAGGCGAGAAATTTGAGACTCAGCGAAAAAAAAACAGCTTAAAAAGTAAGTAGATCGGTGTTCGATCGTTTTTTTTTCATAAATTAATTTAAGGGGCCAATGGGGGTGGGGTGAAATTCTGGGGGAAAAAGGAGAGAAAGTGTCCTAACTGACTGACTAACTCACTGACTCATCAAACTCAGGGGAAAAAGACAGCTTAAAAAATAAGTTAATAGGTGTTCAAGAGTTTTTTCATCAGTCCAATTTAAGGGGCCCATGGGGAGGGGTGAAATTCCGGTAAAAATAATTGAAAGAAAATGTCCTGTCTGACTCAATCACTCATCACGACCAGCGAAAACTATTAAAGTTGGAAACATGAAATTTTGGGAATATGTTCGCTGTATGTCGAAAACGTCAACTAAGGAATGATTTCTGTTTATACGGGTTTTAAAGAGGTGTTAAGGGGTAAACGTGCATTTCATTGAATAACGATATCTCATGAGTTGTTTCTTTGGGGATGTGATATTCGGTATATAAACTAATCATTAAAAATAATCAGACATATGTCTAAGGGTTTATCGATGTGGTGTATATTATGAGATGAAAGGGGTGAAAATTGAGGTCTGAGGGATTCTTAACGAAGCGTGTATCTCTGAAACGACATAGGCGAGAAGTTTGAAATTCGGCGGGAAAAAACAGCTTAAAATGCAAATAAATAGGTGTTCGACCGTTTTTTCATAAATCCAATTTAAGGGGCCCTTGGAGAGGGATGAAATTCTGGGGGAAAAACAGGAAAGAAAGTGTCCTAACTGATTGACTCACTTACTCACTCTTCAAACTCAGGGGAAAACAGCATTAAATAAGTAAATAGGTGTTCGACCGTTTGTTTCATAAATCCAATTTAAAGGGTTCATGGGGAGGGGTGAAATTATCAAAAATAAATGAAAGAAAATGTCCTGACTGACTCACTCACTCATCATCGCCCAGCCAAAATTATTGAAGTTAGAAACATGAAATTTGGGGATATGTTCGTTGTATGTCGAAAACGTCAACTAAGGAAACAGTTTTGGATATTCAGGTTCTAAAGAGGTGTTAAGGGACTAAACGTGCAATTCATTGAATAACAATATCTCACGAGTGGTTCCATTTGGGGTGTGATACTTGGCATATATACTAATCATTAAAAATAAGCTGACACATGTCTAATGGTTTTTCGATGTAGTGTATATTATGAGGTGAAAGGGATGAAAAGTGGGGGTTGAAAGATTCCTAACGGAGCGTGTATGTCTTAAACGACATAGGCGAGGAGTTTGAAACTCAGAGGAAATCAATCAGCTTAAAAATAAATAAATAAATAAATATTTAAAATAAAAAAGTCCTCTCGGCACGCCGGAAGGCGGAGGTAGATTTCACCGGACAAACTTGGGGATAGGCGAAAATAGGCAGAATATGCAGGTTTTCGTAGAAGGATCAGACCTCATTTATTGCGAGAAAGTATTTTATAATTGGAGATTAATTAACTTTGTTTTTCGTCTTTTTATGCATATTTTAAACATTTTGTCTTATGATGACGGTAACCTTCTTGTCATTTGGAGTCCATTTTTAGCCTACTTTTCACATTTTGCAAAAATGAGGAAAAAGTAGACTTATGAGATCGGGCAAATGTGTGTCTGTCTGTCTGTCCTTCTGTCTGTCTGTCTGTTTGGCTGTGTGTGTGTGTCCCCCCTATCAACTCCTAAACGGCTGGAGCAATCGTAACAAAATTTGGTAGGAGTAAAGATCTATACCTGAATACCTCACGGCCATATTGGAAAATGATGTCAGTGCTACCAACTACTAAAACATCGCAATTGAAATTTGAGCTCCATGTTCGATATCATGGAAGGTATGAAAGGGAGCTATTTAAAAATTGGCACACGTATAGATAATAATAATGCAGTTTAATTTACAGGAGGCCATACATGGCAGTGTTGCCAAAATGATTATAAGCCTGCTGATATGTCCAATTTTTAAAGGCATATAACTTCTACACTATCAATTCGAATTGAACCAAATTTCGTATGTTGTATGTGTACATAATCAGATATGACTGAGCGTATTCTTAAGACCCACCAGGGCTGCCAACTGTTAATAAATGCTCTTAATTTCTTTTATCCAAATACCAATATATCAGAAAGTATGCAAGCCGACAGCTTTAAACTATGCACACGTATAGTACCAGACATTCTATATTGATTTGGAGTAACTTATATACGTCAGTGCTACCAACATGATTCTAAGCCTGCTGAGAGGTCAAATTTTAAATACATGTAACTTCTATACTATCATTTGGATTTCAACCAAATTTCGTGTGTGCCATGTGTACCATAAGAGATATGACTAAGCCGATTCTTAAGAGTAACCAGGGCCGCCAACTGTTAATAAATACTGTATGTATTTTTGTTACCCTAATAACAATATATCAGAAAGTATGCAAGCCAATAGCTCTAAACTTTCCACACGTATAGTACCTGGCATTCTAGATTAATTTGGAGTAATTATTAAAGGTCTACGCCAGAGCTGCCAACATGATTCTAAGCCTGCAGACAGGTCCAATTTTAAAATGCATGTTACTTCTATAGTAACTAATGGATTTCATTCAAAATTGACACAACAATAGATCATATTATTTCAGATTATTTTTGACCATTACTTGCATGACATTGTTGCCAACATGATATTACGCGCGCTGTTAGATCCAATGTTTAATTGCATGTGACGTCCATGCTATTCATTGGACTTCAACCAAATTTTGTATTCTGTACCTTAAGAGATGGAACTAAGAATATATTCAGTCACCAGGGCTGCCAACTGTAGTGCTCTATTAGGCTACATTATACCAGATATACAGTTTTTCGAACTAATTAGAAATTTCGATATTAGCAACTTAGTTTCGTCATTAGTCTCGATAGATTCATATAGATTAATCATTGGCATGAATCTTACATTTTAAGAAAAGTAGGCTCTTTAGTTCGTCACGGAACTTCTTGTTATACTTGTGGTCACACTGTCCTTATGCAAGGTTTCGACACTGATGTGTAACTATGTAACGGTCTGTTACTTCTTCACGCAAAATTATATCTCCCGCAGAGATTTTGGTTGGTTCCTCAGTTTAGGGGCTGCGACAACGCGGTCATGTAACCCCGTGTACTTTGGGTGAGTGTAGAATCTGTCTGATATACGGTGTGAATTGTGTTGGCTGTATTAGTCTGTAATTCAGGTAAGGACTGCAGACGGTCAATTTCAAGCAGTAGTTCCTAATGTTGATACCAGATACTACCGTCAACGACACCTAGCTGTGAACTTGGCTACTAGATGCCACCGCAACCAGCAACTCGCAACGAACGTTGAAACTTCCCCTCCAAAGGAAAGCATACTGAGGGATTTTTAGCGCTCTTAGAAAATCCGACGACTTAGGCCGGCTTTGAACCCGCGACCTTGGGCATAGAAGTTCAACAGGCTACCAGTTACGTCACCGAAGCCGCTTCACACTTAGTCAGATGAAAATCTGAATCTGATCTCGTGCAAGTGCGTTGTCCTGGCAACGTCTGATGGCTCATCCCTCATCAATTTAGTAGTGTTGCCATGGCAACCACTGATAGCTCTTGGCATTTTCTTATAATTCCGAAATCATTTTTCTCATCCCTTGGCGTAATGATGGGTCATATCAAAAATTCTTTCAGACAAAAGTTTTAGGTAATTATTAGAGGAATATTGTCAATTTTTTACGGTTTTGATATTGTGCCTATTAAGAGAATATGATTAATGTTTCCCGAAAACCCCACTTTTTCCCACCCCTTTGGTCAATGGTTGGTGCTATAAAAAAACTCTTCAAACATACATTTTTGGGCTTTATCCGACACATAGTATGAACTTTGAACGGATTCGATATTTCTCATATTAAGAGTGTTATAGCAATATTTCACTTTTTGGAAAAAAAAAGCCCCCCATTTTCACCCCCTTTGACCGATTTAGCCCAGTAACGAACTCGACCGAGATTTTATAGGTATACATGTTCGGTAAAATATTCAAAGTGATTGGTGCAAAATTACGGCAGTTATCGTGTCCACAAGAAACTGATATACACATATATATATATATATATATATATATATATATATATATATATATATATATACATACATAAATTATATATAAACTTTTGAACTGACGGTGGTTTTGGGGTCTGGGGGATGTGAAACGCGAAGATATGTCGAAATTTTCCGGAAGTCGAAACATGGTACTGCGACCGTCGGTGGAGCTGCCAGGATAGCCAACAACCGCAATGACTTCCCTAACATCTCACCCGTCGAGCATAAACAAAAAAAATTGCCGTGAGGATCAGGTGAACTTCCAAATAGGCTAAAGCGGCACGAGAGTCCATAATCCACAGGGATCGTGGTACATGGTGACGATGGTCATAGACTGCCTAAGGAAAGGTTCACCTTAAAAACTAGACTGAGAAAATAAACATCCAGACTTATGTAAAACACCGTGAAAATTTATTGATAAAATTCACAAGTCCCTAGCCTAGTTCGGAGGGTTACAATCGGCTAGTCCGCAAGCTAATAAACAAACAAAAATAAAGAGCAGGTCCCTACCTGAGAAGTTACGGAAAACCCTCGCGAATGATCTAACTCACAATAACAAAGCAACAACAGCAACGCTAGGAAAATGGTACGACGCAAGTCCCTAGGTCAAGTTACAAGATCAAGCTAATATCTGAATTTACCTTTAACAGGGTAGCAAAACAAATCTAAGTTAGGATGATACCATCTCCTCATTTACATTTAACGTTAATTCATCTAGCTAAGTCCTATCAGTTAATGACAAAATTTACGGCGATGACGTCCGTAAAAGAAAACAATTACATTCAAAAGCTAAGTGCACAGCCATGAAAAAAAAACAATTAATTATCCTTAGAAACTACGTGCTAACAGCACACAATAAGGTAACATATAGGATTTATACACTTGTACATCATAAATAAGTAATGAAATAGACAATCGTTTTATTAAAATGCCTGCCTGCACCTTGGTTTACTCTTTGTAAGCCATAGCCATCTAATGTGTGTAGTTACGGTGACGACTGCGTAGTAAAGACTACGTCTAACATCGCATGGCCTGCGCTCCACAAGGTACGAACTCAAGGTTCGTGCACGCTTCAGGTCGCTACAATAGTGTCAGCTGTCCTAGTCATTTCCTCCAAGAAAGGAAAAATACCTTCATCTACACTGCTATGTCAACAGGTTCAAAATGCAAAAGAACAAAGTTAGATAGAAAGAATTCGTTAGTTAGCTTTTGTTTTACCAAAATTATGCGTTTTATTATTAAGATGTCGGTTTAGGTTTATCGTTGGTTTATGGCGAATAATACTGACAATAGCCTGGGCACGGTGTGTCTCCACTGATACCATTCTCCACCAAAAAGCCTCGACTCAAAAGTCGGAATATAATCAACGAGCAATAACAACTCGGACACACAATAACACAAGTTACCAGCGGCGCAAAGCTCGCGTTCAATAACTCTGGGACGGGCCTGCACACTACAGTTACCCTCCAATAACATCTGGTCCACGGGAACAATCCCGGACAAGGCATACACAAAATACCTTCATACAATAACTTCCTGCTATAACAGGGTAGCCTTCAACGTACTATAGAAATCCTGACATAACTGTACACGTCGAACGACGGTACACACAACAGTGCGTTTAACTAACAAAAAACAATCTATAAAACATGTGATCAGATACAAGGATGGATACTGAGTTCCATAAGGTAAATTGCAATGCAAGGAAAAGCTAATACAAGTATTCTGTCTCTTGTCAAAGTAGTTCTGTCTCACAATATAACAGGCGTGCTCTCAAGGGCACTGGGTCACAAACCAGTTTATGTCGCTGGCAGGTTATAACATTCCTGCGCTCCACTGACACAACACATTGACTATCAAGGCCGGCGATTTTAAACAAAATAAAACTATACATCTGGCCTCTCAATAAAAACTTTACCATAGGTTATAAACCTCGAAGAATACGTGTATAAAAACACGCTATAAATCTGAATACAATAATACAAGTCCGTCTTCCAAACCAAAGACGTCTAAATGATAGTAATGTCACTATTACTGGAGCTCTTTGCTCTCAAAAATATAATTCAGTAGTTGCTTGTACAACATCAAATGAATACGTGTCTTCACATGACACTAACAAAATAATAATTGTGGCGCAGATTCCACACTCTGGATCTGCTTAATGATACGTTGGGAACTGGGTTCGATGCTTGACAACGAAACATTCCTTCTAATTATTAGGTTCACACTTCACCAAGAATAGCTTCTGAGCTTATTCAAAATGAAATATAATGCAGTTACAAAACTGGTAATTACAGTCGATTACCTAACTGATACGACTGTTCTAACGAAAGTCAGGGGTGTAACAAAGAATGGCTGCAAAGAATGCAGTTAACTAATAACCATGGCATCTGATTGCCATAACTAAAGTCAGCAAAGACTTGAAAAATCACCCCAAATAGGGTTGAACAAAGTAGCCTCAAATGACTGCGGTCACGTTCAGCAAAAGATAGGCATTGACGTTCTACGACGTTCATCAGGCTGCACCAGGGCTGACCAAAATGTCTGACCCAAGGGTGTCTCACTCTAACTGAAATAAATGACATCTAATTAAACTAGTTACATTCCCTACCTATAAAAATGGCTGACACTGAGTTCGGTTGATTCACAAACTACATTTAAACCTACTATACCACCAGAAACTAGAACAAGAAAGGGGTGTCCAAAAACTCACGAAATGGAGAAGCTCTCACTCAGCCCTCTATTCAACAACAAGGGTTGTACAAAATCATCTCTGGCTCTCTGGAACAGTATCATCCTCATCAGGATTCCCATCTGGACTCCTCCAAAGACCAGGGTTCGATCTGTCCCTGTCGACAACTTCGTGGATGTGCTGGATATGCCTGGAAATGGCATCCTGGTTTCCTTCCTTCTCGTTCGCTGTTCTGGAAGTTCCACCATCATGCTGGTTCCCATAGAAACATCACCCTCATACCATGATGGTATTAGCCCATGATGTCGGTCTCAAACATGGTGTAGAATAGTCCAATCACGTGGATGGTGAAATAAAGCATGAAGTTCATTCTTTCACTTTCAAAAATACAATGTTCGTCGTAAATGTTATAGGCTTTGATTGTAGTAGATAACACAGCCTTAATTTCGTAGATGTGAATTAACATGTGAGCTAACACTGTTTTATGATTCTTCACGTGTTAGTGACGCCACTTTTATATCACGTAGCATCCGTGAAATATGCGTCGTTTTTGAATTGAAATATTCACTTTGGCAACTTAAACATGTTATACAATCATAATCACACTTATTCAAGATAGTTGTAACACGTTTACCTGTATATTTTCCACCAGGCACTTGGCCCTCCACAAACACGTGGGTACAAAAATGTGGTGTTACGGCAATGTTATGCAATTCACTATACTTGCCAATTATTATTTCCCAATATTCTTCTGTGGCTCACTGTGCTTAAACAACAGTGAATTGTAGTATTCTCGTGCTCGATTGCACCTGATAATCACTTCAACGCTCAACAGCGGATATTTCCTACGTCTTACAGGACAGATACAAATTCACGCCTACACGGGGCGGATTCTCCAGACGTAGTGCAAGGCACTGAGTTCCTCTAGGAAGTAGGTCGTCAAAACGAAGTCGTTGAGCGACTACTTACATTCCTGTTTGCGTATCTGCAAGGGTATTACCTCACCTTAAGCGAAAAAAAAACATTCTCCAAAATGTTTTAATAATGCAGCATGACGAAATGGAATATTCTGAGTCTCGTGGAAAGATAAAATTAATTAATAAGACCTCAGATAAATAATTAGCAGATCTCACCAAAGTCAAAAGTGTGATTCACCGCTACTTCAAAGAGTATAGCGTGAGCTCTCAGCTCCACGTGGCTTTCTGGGTGTGTTCAAAGGTACAACATCCTATCATGAATGTTCTGTTATAAAAAATATCACATGAACCTTAGCTCAGTGGGTTCAGTTCCCATTGCAATAGTTAGCTTTCTAATGAAATCTACCTAATAGGTGTTCGACCGTTTTTTATAAATGCAATTTACGCGGCCTATGGGGAGGGGTGAAATTCAGGAAGAAAAACGTCCACTAAGGAAGGATTTTTGGATGTTCACTCTCATCGACCAACCAAAACTATTAAAGTTAGAAGAATGATATTTTGGGGATATGTTTGTTGAGTGTCGAAAACGTCTACTAAGGAGGGATTTTTGGATATTCAGGTTCTAAAGGGGTGTTAACGGGGTTAAACCTGCATTTTATTGAATAACAATATAACACGACTATGACGCGAGCGAAGCGAGGCTAAAAATGAGATGGTGTGTGTCTGTGTATTACTCAATCACGCAAGTACCACTGGTCCGATTTACATGAATTTTACATGGAAGTAGCTGATTTACCTGGTTAACATATAGGTTACTTTTGATTTCAATTCTTTGCACTATTTAAAGATGGTGACCATTTTAGTGACGTCACTACACCCTTTGGTTTGAAACTTTCATGTTTCCATTTCAAATAAAAAGAGAACGCTAATAAATAGCAAACTTTTGATGGCATATACGAGGTTTAAAATTACATTTTATATCCGAAAGATATCTCCAACGGTTAGCGAGTAAAACCTAAATTTGTGCTATAAAACATGGTCAACGCCGAGTCGTATAGTTGGACAAAATGTTCCATCCTTAATCTCCCTCTGCGCAGCACCTCGCCTATCCCCTGTTTTAACTGTCACCTTCACATTTTAATTTATTTATGACGCGTAGCGAAGCACGGGTACTTCAGCTAGTATTTTATAAATGTAAGCTGAAATGCGAAAATGTCGAAATGTATCGCGTTCTGTATTGACCTATATAGGTCAAGTAAAGTACGCGCTACACTGCTCGTTTCGAAGGTTTATTGTAAATGCTAATTTTTGTTAGTTTCCCCCCACCCAAAACCTCTTATTCCCCAGGCTTTTCCCGTAAGCTTGCTAGAGGAGTATTTACCGTAGTGTGTTTCGTGCAGTCTTTGGTGACGTCATCAACGCCGCCATTTTGTTTTTAGGGGATTTTTATAGGGAAATTATCGCAATATATATGACGATGAAAGGAGGGACATGAACTACAGCTGATTATCGGTTCCGCGATACTTCTCGTAGGATTTTTAGATTGAATATTATTTGAATTAATGGACAACTTAGTCTTCTTTTCTATATGAACACCAACAGTAGCTGATGTTATTGTATTGATACTGCAGTCCCACACTTGGAACCGTGGATCCTATTAAAGGTGAAGTCTACACAGTGTCCGATATAAACATATAAGGCATTTGAGATATGATTGCCCTGAAGTGAATGAGCTGCTGGTTGCTATAGGCTATTGGGGAAGAGGACAGACAGCTACAGCAAAGCAACCTCGTTACTGGTATTAAACAGTGATAAGATTCTAACTTGGGCGTCAGCAATCATATTTATAATGAATAATCATCACTACATCTTTCTTCTTCCAGTACTTGAAAACGTGACCGCCAATGGAAAAGACCGAGTACCTTACATTCCAGGCAGTTGTGCTAAGCAATTACACAACTAGGGGTCTTTGCCTGTGATAGCTCATTTGTCAGCTCTTGAAGTAAAGGAAAAGTTTGTAGAGTGCCATGTTTTAGTGAGTTATTTGTATAAATTCTTGATTTTGACAGCTTAAGTTAATACATAGAATCTAAGTATCAACTTGCCTAGACTACAATAATAGGAAGTTGCTTGAGAACCACATGACCTGGGTAGAGACCACTATGGTTTCTGTTTACTTGTGTCGGGCTCCTCTTTTCCATCTCAATTTGATCACCCCTAGTCAGCTCTCCCTCAATTGTGATCCCGATAGCTAAGTATAATCGTCCAATTGCTCATCCTAATTGATGGTTTTCTTTAGCACCTGATAACTTACCCCAATTTCGTAAGGGGTCAGACCTCTCCTACCCTTCGTGGTATAATGGTGTTATAGCTTAGCACAACTGCCAGGAATATGAGGTAATCTGATATATTCCACCTGTCATAAAAGGTAACTAAAAGGACAATAATCATGAAGACACGTTCTCCCCTAGCGTTTACCGCTTTAATTGGCTATGACGTGATTTGGATCCAGTGATATCACGTCCATTTCCTCAATGATGCACTGCTTATCCGTTCTTTTAATGTGTTAAATAATTGCTCTGCTTTGAAGCTGACACTGATTCCTTTACTAGTGCAGTTGTTAATATTTTAATACAGCACAATTTGGCCACATTTCCCTCAGCAATTAGATGATTTTATTACTGCAATGTGGCTTCCAAAGCTTTTTATAACGACGTTACACTGACATAGCACGCACCCCCCCCGCAAGACTGCCACAAATCAAAGATCATGAATTTTGAAGTATGTGGTTCTTATAAATGACTATGATCAAGTCCGTGTCTTAAGCTGCCACAACTCAGATCCAATAAATAACAATTCTACGGCACTGAATAGGAAACTGCAATAACTCAAAATTATAATTTTTTATTATTAAAACACGCACTGTAATAAATAATCCATGAAATAACTTTATATGTTATTGTATAGTACTAGACAATGTTAGTAGTTAGTAATACGTTCCTTTTACTTTAATTACGTAATTATTTATTTCCTATTAGCTCAAAATATCTAAATGCTTCTCCTGAAAATGTGTCCTTTCTGACTTGTGGCAGTCTTGCATCGGGGGTGCGATATTCGTCTTAATGACAGCCTCACCTGCTAGCTGTGGCTGATTTAATTTTTGACTTACTCTTCACCTTGATGAAAGCTTTCAATGTAGCATACACACTGTTTGATGGTAAGTATATGTCTGCCCTTCTCGGAGCCTCAAACGTGGGAAAATGAGGGCTGTGGCTCGATTTGGCCTGACTCAAATTCACCGAGCTAAAACACCCCAAATATGCTCTATGACAGTGTGTCTCACCTTTATTAGATTGTCATTTAGTAAGTTCGTCTGCCAGTAGCTCATATTCAGCTGTATTTGTTCTCATTCAGTATGCAACTATCAACTATCTTGATATGGCCCAGTGTTGTGTCCTATTTCTGAATTGGTGTGAAATTAATTCTAAATAGCCAACACTATACTTAGGAAGAGAACTCAATTTCTTTTTCGTTCCCATTAAATTTCTCCCTATCTTGAGTATTCGTGAGTGCACACAAAATTTATCAGCGATTCTTGTCTCTTATTCATGATAGAAATGATCGTTTTATGGTAACTGCACCCACGCTCAGTTCTGATGACAACCCTCATTTAGTGAGTGTGTACGACAGGAAATGGTTTCTGAAATAATCTCCACTTAATATTTATGTTTTTGCCGTGGCTTGTTGACGTAAGAAAACTATGAGGTTCAATTAATTTTAATATGTTATTATACTTTAGTGGAGTTTAAGAAGTTGTGTATAAGATACTATTTCACCTCTGCAAAGGAACGCATTTTTGAAACAAGTAATTTCTCTGCAGGTTGATACGGATGATGCCAGGGATATTAAGTTTGAAGAATGTCTGATGCCGGGGATTGATCCATGCATCAAAACAGAAACGCCATCTTCTGATCTGAGAGAGGTACGATTTTACATCACCTTGTCAACTAATAGCATTTCGATATTAAAAGTTGCGTTTTCAAAAGGGTATTGATGATAAACGAATGTGTTCGGTTGTTAAGTGTTGTGTAGTACAGAAAGAACAAGCCATTTTGTTGAAGGGATGAAGAAATAAAATATCTGACCCATGCAGGACTTCAACCCGCGATCGCTAACTTGCTCTGATCTTTGGGGTAATGGGGGATGCATCTCAATAATCATTGGCAAAAGGTTTCTTATGTGAACCAGCATATGTTTGGCACAATCACTTTGTATTAGATGCCCACTTGTGACTGGGGTATTGGTATAACAATTTACGCCAGGGAATCCCACGTTGAAACAGATGTGATTACATTCATAGAAACATCTGTAGGAGACTTCTTTGTTAGAACCTCAATATCCTCTTCAGCCTGTACCTTCATTGCAAACTATGTGTTCCCATACATCAGTAGACATATCATGCTAGTAGTTACTAGTATTATGTGGCTGCAATATTCATGTTACATACTCCTAATAGAGGTATTTCTTTGGCATACTTAATAGCTTTAATTGGAGTGTTTTGTGAAGAATATCTATAACAATCCATTGGTAGGAATATCTGAAAGATATATACCAATTTTCTCTGAATATATGCTGGTACTAATAATAGTCGCTTGTTACACAATGATGGTGGACAAGTTAGATCCAATGACCTCTGAGAGCCATATGGCTAGTAACTTAGATTTAAAAATTCCTCTCGGCACGGCCGAAGGCAGAGGTAGGTTTCACCGGGCAAACTAGGGGATAGGCAAAATATGCAGGTTTTCATTTATTGCGAGAATTTATTTTACAATTGGAGGTTAATTTTTTTCGTCTTTCTATGCATATTTTTAACATTTTATTGTCTTATGTGGATGGTAACCTTCTTGTCATTTGAGGTTCATTTTTAGCCTATTTTCAATTTTGATAAAAGAGCCTGTAAGATCACCTTTTGTCCGTGTGTTTGTCCCCCTAATAACATCTAAACGGCTGGAGCGATTTCAATGAAACTCAGTAAGTTCATAGCACTATTCCGGACGACCCCGACAGTGCCCTTAAAATTTTGTTACATCTCAGCAATCCAACATGGCGGCTGTGCGAAATATTTCACCAGCATTCAATATCTCCGAAACTATTCCCGATATCACCCTGGAATTTTTTTGGGGGATAAAGGGAACTATTAGAAGTTCGCCTATGTGACTTTTGAAAAACTGGTATCTACAAAACCAACATGGCGGCCACGCGAATTCGCGACTTTTAAATAGACGTTTCTCGTGATTTAACCAACCAAACGCAATAAAACTTGGTACAGTGTATGTTTTTACACATTGTAATGCTCCGACATCTAACTTCGTTCAATTGTTTACATAACCACAAGATGGCGGATGTGCGGAATATTTCACCGGCATTCTATATCTCTGAAACTGATAGCGGCATCACTCTGAAATTTTCTACGGAGATAAAGGGCACTACTGGAAGTTAATCTATAAGACTTTCAAAAACCGGTTAACTACAAAACGAACATGGCGGGCAAGCGAATTTGAAAATTTTAAATAGACCTTTCTCACGATTTAATATTCCAAACGCAATGAAATCTGGTACAGGGAATGTTTACACACATTGTAATGCACTGGTATCTAATTTAGTTCAATTGTTTACATAACCTCTAGATGGCGGCTGTGCGAATTTTTAAATTTTTATTCCTTGTGTCGTAGTCATGCGATCGAAGTGAAAGTTTGAATAATGAACCTCTGCAATAATTTTCCTTTATGGTATGTGTTCACGTTGAAAATAGCATTTTTGTGAAATTTTTCAAATTGTTTTCATTTTATGGAAGCCTGGTCTTTCTACTTTAAGAATATATGTCATTTATGTACATTAAACAAAAGCAAATGGCCTTCAGAGAGGTTTAAAACCATATGTGCATTGTCTCTGAACTGAGAGTGGGCGTGGCATGTTGGCAGGTAACATTTTAATTCAATTTCTTGTGGACAGTCAGTTTGAATTTAGCGCCCATAGTGTGTTAGTTGCCTGAATTGAACGTAGTTCAAGTTTTTATCACCAGATGATGTCCATGTAGCATTCCTTCCAAAAGGAACTGAGAAAACTGGTCCAAGATAAGAAATTTGTCGGGAAGGGAAAGTTGACTGGGAAACTCATAGGTAAAATGCAGAACTATGTCGGGATAGTTCTTCGTTCAATTTCCAGCAGTATTGATGCCTTGAGAAATGCTGTTGGGCTACTCTCTACCACTTGACTGAGACCCGAGATCGTCCCATGCATCACGGGTGTCCTGTTGGTAGTGACAGCTGGTGTGCATACCAGCGGGCAAAGGACGAAAACAAACTGGAAGGATATAAGCATAAACCAGGCATTTCTCTAGAGATTCTACATGCTTTAAAACCATTATAATGCGAGAGACTGTGCAACCCATCTACTGTATATTGTCCAAGTGTATATAGTCTAACACAGAACAGCAATGAGTGTTTCAATGGAAATGTGTGGCAGCGGTGTCCTAAATAAACTTTTGTGGGGCTGGACACCCTCAGATTGGGAGTGATGCATGCTGTGTACTATTTCAATTGTGGAAATACATAGAGATTTTGACTAGAATGGACATACAACCTGGATATTACACCATAAGAGAAGCATAGAAGAGAGATCAGGATTGGATAGCGAAGAGCCCTTAACACTCTACCCCCCAACAGAAACAGAGAAGAAGGTATCTCAGAGGGAGGAGGAAATTAAAAGAAGATAAGAACACTAAGAAGGAAGGAGTGACTTATCGTGGTAGACTGTTTTAAAGAGCCAAGTTGGTGTGTGGAATGTGTGTCTTCAAAACATATCATTGTGTAACTTCTTCCTTGATTTTCTCAAAACTAGTTCTTTCAGCATATTTCCAAATTCAAAACAAGATATCTCATTCAGTTTTTGACCTAAGATAATGAATAATATGTCAAATTAAAGGTAAAAAACTGGCAAATGTTGTATACTAGGATCGTTAGGATAATTTGAAAATCTGAAATGTGGCCCACAATTGAAAAAAAAATTGCATCAGTAAAAATAGAAATAACATGAAATTCATTATCTGTCCACTGAATTAAAGTGTACCATCATATCTGTAGTTTACAACGTTAGGTATAATGGTAGCTTCAATTTGATACCACGTGCAGGTAGATTGTATTATTTGTTGACGAGATACAATGTTTTGATAATTTTGAAAAAATGTTGTTCTTTTTAAATTTTCAGCACTTCAAATTCAAAAAAATATATAAAAATTGTTTTTGTTAATATGTATTAACGCTGAATCCACCGTATAAATTTCAAAATGAACAAATAAGAATTGTGAAAGTTTACTTGCAACGTGAACACATACCTTAATGGTACATGACTCTATGGCCTATACATATAACAATCCAACATGGCGACCATCCGAAATATTTAGACGGCTCTGAATATCTACGAATCTATTATAGCAATCAAACTGATTTTTTATGTTCATAGGGCCTATGAGCTTAAGTTCACCTATAGGACTTTAAGTAACCTGGTGATCACAAATCCAACATGGCGGTGACGCGAAGTATAAATATTCACATGGACGTTTCTCGCAATTTAACCATCCGAATGCAGTGAAACTTGGTACAGTAAATCCTTATACGTATGTTAATCCACTGGCATCTAATTTATTTCAATTGTTTCCATAACCACTAGATGGCAGCTGAGCGAAATTTTAAAATCTCCTTGTTACTTCTTGTGTCCTAATCATGCGATTGAAGTTTGAATGCTACACAATAATCTTCTTGTAACAGTACATAACTCTAGGACCATATACAAAATCCAACATGGCGACCATCCGAAATATTTAGTCGGTTCTCAATATCTATGAATCTATTACAGCAATCAAACTGAAATTTTGTATGTTGATAGTGGCAATTAACATAAGTAGGATATATGAAAATAGGTTGTATAGTTCATCACGGAACTACTTGTTATACTTGTGGTCACACTGTCCTTATGCAAGGTTTGGAACTGATGTGTAACTATCTAACAGCCTGTTATTTCTTCACGCAAAATTATCTCCCGCAGAGATGTTGGTTGGTTCCTCAATTTAGAGGCTGCGTCTACGTGGTAATGTAACCCCGTGTACATTGGGTGTGTGTAGAATCTGTCTGATAAACGGTGTTAATTGTGATGACAGTATTAGTCTGTAATTCAGGTAAGGTCTGCAGACGGTCAATTCCAAGTAGTAGTTCCTAATTTTGCTACCAAATTCTTCTGCCAACGACACCTAGCTGTGAACTTGGCAACTTGATGCCACCGTAACCAGCAGCTTGCAACGAACGTTAGAACTTCCCCTCCGAAGGAAAGCATGATGGGGGATTTTTATCGCTCTTAGAAAATCCGATGACTTCGGTCGCCTTTGAACCCGTGACCTTGGGCATAGAAGTTCAGCATGGTACCATTTACGTCACCGAAGCCGCTTTCCACAGAGTCAGATGGAAAACTGAATGTGATCTCGGGCAATGGCGTTGTCAAGGAAACCTCTGAACGCTCATCCCTCATCAATTTAGAAACGTTGTCATGGTAACCTCTCATGGCACTTGGCATTTTCTTATAATTTAGAAATCATTTTTCTTAGCCCTTGGCGTAATGGTGGTCATATCAAAAATTCTTTCAGACAAACGTTTTAGGTAA
The DNA here is from genome assembly GCA_946902985.2 of Meconema thalassinum. NCBI lineage: Eukaryota > Metazoa > Arthropoda > Insecta > Orthoptera > Tettigoniidae > Meconema > Meconema thalassinum. The sequence continues at coordinate 4,418,744 of CAMPQE020000030.1, forward strand.
ATATTAGGGGAATAGTTTTTATTTTGTACAGTTTTGATATTGTGCCTATAAGAAGGGATATGATTAATGTTTCCCGAAAAATCCACTTTTTCCACCACTTTGGTCAATGTTTGGTGCTATCAAAAAACATTTAAACATGAATTTTTGGCATTTATCCGACAAATAGTATGAACTGTGAATGGACTCGATATTTCTCGTATTAAGAGAGTTATTGCGATATTTCACCTTTTTCGAAAAAAGCCCCCCATTTTTACCCCCTTCGACCGATTTTGCCCATTAACAAACTCGACCGAGATTTTAAAGCGATAGGTGGGAAATTACGGCAGTTATCGTGTCCACAAGAAACTGATATACAGTATATATACATAAATTATATATAAACTTTTGAATTGTCGATGGTATTGGGGTCTGGGTGATATGAAACGCAAAGATATGTCGAAAATTTCCGGCAGTAGAAACATGGTACTGTGCCCGAATTCCGCATAGTCAACGACTCTTATCCTCACAGATGGACTGGATTGCAGGGATGTCAATACCCGGCTAAAAATTAACAATGCCCTACTAGACGAATCACTAGAGAACTCTCGACTCACAAGAACACTTATCTGATAGTACTACCAACTAGTTACATACCAAATCTTACCAAAATAAAATAGAGCAAATCGAGAAACTCGAATCTCAGGGGTATAAAGTTTTAAATTATGTCTAAAAAGTGCCTGTACCTAACTAGTAGTACCATCTTATGCCAATTAAGCGATGCATAAAAGATCAGATCTTAGAAAAATGGACAAGCATACTAAACAGTGCTTGTAGTATTTATTAATTTAGGACAATACAGAAAATGCCCCTTCTCATAATCGAAAATGAAATGCTGTCTCTCTATACACAACTAATATTAAAAATAATGTAAATCTTCTACATGATTTAGACTTCACTAAGTCTACCTCCACTATATTTATTGGTGTACTTAAAATTGCACATCAAATTAAACCTTTCTTAATAAAGCAAAACTTATTAAACACCGTGTATTTCTGAAGATTACCAAATAACAGACTTGCAAATAAACTGTTGTTTCTCACAAAAATCTCCCCTATTTAATACATCCGTTCACACATCCGCACTATCGTTCCAAATCTAAATTCACTTCTCCAAATTATGTCGTTAAATTATTATTTACATAAATGTTTAATATGTACATGGTCGCGTCCTGAACGATTTTTCTCCTCCTGCTTTCAATTCTTCTTCAAACACCATTCTGTTTCAGATAGCACAATACTTTCTGGTTTTACGTATTGTAAAAAAAATACTAGGTCATGTCAATATGAACATATGTATCAAACAACTAAGTTCAGTCCTGCTCATGAATACATATCACATTTAATAATTTTTCAGTAAGGTTTGAACTACGATACAAGACTCTCAGATTGCAAAATATAACATTACTAGGTGCCTGGCATTAACCCTCACTACTCACACCTTCCTCTACGTAACTTCAATAATTCATAAACTTTGTTACCATACTGTACTTCAATTCTTACCGCTGTAATGACTATTCTCATTTTACGCAAATTTCTTGAACAAACTTATAAGTGTCTACACTACACTTCTTTCAACAATAAATCTTCTATATCTCGTAGCACGTTATCACAACAATACTAAAAACCATCTCAAATACATTCAACAATGTACGAGATTCAGTAACCCTATTCAATATTACTGCTGAAATATTTTTCAAGAAACAAATTCCTCCTCTACATGAATTCTATCGATTATACAATCGTCGTGCTATTATTCCTTATTTGTTCTTCTAACAAATCTTTATTCTCATTGTACAGCTTTCATACTCTTCGTATTTGAATATACGTTATATTTCTTCATTTAACTTAAATCTTAAACCTTGTTATACAATCATGGTTTCTTTCTGAGTTTCAGTCTGCACTTGTTCGCAATGTAATAAAAATACACATCCTCGCGTTCATCATCATTCCAAATGAATAAATAAATTCACATTAGTCCACTAAGACTTCTATTTGACAATAAGTTGATTTTCATAATCGGGGGCGTGGTTGCGCAGCGGTCAAGCTGTTGGCCCCTCACCAAGGTGGACTGGGTCCGATTCCCGGTCAATGCATGTGAGATTTTCGAAGTGAAATGCTATGTCCTTTGGTTCGGATTCCACGTAAAAAGGAGGTCCCGTGGCTCATAATCACAGGATTCACGGTCACGTAAAACTACAATCTTCCTTTTTTGATTTTCATAATCACACCTCTCCTTGCTTTCAAAATATATACGTTTATAAAGTCGTATTCTCAGTTTGACCCCTCCAATAATGAGTTTCCTGTCATCAATAACTAATATTGACATTAATATTATTCATGCAATATTTTTCTTTACTTTAATTCAGATTCAAAAATCTGGACATAACAATGTTGTAATTCTGGGTTTTAGAATAATATTCATGGCTTTAACTGAGTGTATCAAACACAATTGTGGAACACTCCAGACAATTATTTACGTTTTGAAATTGACAAATTATTTCGTTTACCTAACGATATTGTTTCCAATCGTGTAACGATATCAATTCTTTTCCAATACAATAATGAAAATATGTCTTTATTTTATTCAGAATAACGAAACTACCTCACTCTTCATCGTAAAGTAGATAGATAAAAATTCGTAAACGCGTTAAACAAACGCGAAAAATATTTAAACATGAAAATTCTAACGTATATTACTAAAAATATGTCAAAAACGAAATTCGTTGACTCCAAAAGAATTTACAGTGAAATTTCAAAAATATAGCAACAAAAACAACGTGAGTTAGGAATAAAATAGACAGATGTCGGTCAAACACCGGAATATCCCCAAAACAAATGCTATCTACATAGTTAATAGAAAATCACTCATCTACGTTGATCTGGATCGATTTAGTTGAGAACCTGTGATCTCGCCGCGTTGGAATGTAACCACGTGCGCCTGTCGCACCCCGACATTCTTCAAGAAGCGTGACCGCATTCTCGAAACGCTCGCTGTCTGCCTTGCAGGTGTTAGTTGCGGGCTGGCTGGAACTGGGACACTGCTGATCAGATCCGCGCTGCTCCTCTCTCCGCGTGTCATTGGACTGCATGGTCATCCGGATATTCTTTCTTCACGACCACCGGTCTTGATACTGCATTCGTTTCCGAGCCCTGTGGCTTCTGACGATATTCGCTTCAATCGACTCCTCTATAGACGATCATGACCGTAGTCATATGTAGTGATATGTTTACGATAAGAATTCCAAAAGAACAGTGGAATCTTAGGTTGTAGTAGCATGTTTTGTGGCTTTGGCGAACTGCTGATGGAAATGCAGTTAAGTCCCATTGTTGCTCTGTGTGATCATCGCTGGACTTCGCTTAATTAGAGTAGTCTAACTTCCCTCCATGATGAAGTTAGTACATCTCCAGAACCTCAAGTGAAATGTTGCATGAAATTCGTCCCCTCCGACTTAGCTTAGAAAGCATTTTTAATAGTTCTGTAGAATTGTGATAATAAAAATGTTGGTAGAATGCAATTACTGCGTTTTCGTGTAATCTCAATAGTATATCACTTAATATTTAGTGAATACTTGTAGTAAGGATCTCTTCTTATTCTTTCTCGTAATACTGCGTTCAAATATGTTGTTTCTAATACTGTAGTTTCCTATACATTTTCTTGTGTAGATTACTCTGATATATTTCTACGGAGACTCCCCTCCTGCTTGACTATTAACGACGCATCTCCTGCCGCTAAAATGTTTCTTCCTTCCTCGGTTCAGTTTATGCTGTTTCTTGGAGTGACTTTACAATAGGTCTTACTTCGAACAAGCGATGTAGTGTCCCCCGTCGCTCTCCTCCGTAACCCTCCTGAGTTCCTCTCCCTCTCAAAGTGGCCGCGCTAGCCTCGCCTCACCTTCAGATATCACTTATTTGCTAATATCTTCTATTGTTGCAATTTAACTCCCATTCTGTTTTGCCAAAAAAATCATTTATTTATCTCTAAATGTTAGTATACTCCAGTCAGTTATAATGTCTATAGTTATTGATCGCCAATTATTTTGATTGGTGAATCTGTTGCTATCTCAATTCCATTGTTCCTTGCTTATCAAACTGGGGTCGTGTGCCAAAATCCCCTCTTCTCGGCTCCTCGCGCGTGTCGTCCTCTAGCTCTGCCACCTTTCTCTCCGCTCTGTAGAAACCGGTTTTAATACTGTCTCTCCGAGTAACTTGTCATATTCCTGCCTTCATTGCAAGTCATTCTTTCTTGGTTAAAATAATTCAGATGATAAAATTACCATTTCTTCTTCATATAAAGACTTTTCTGTGCACCGAAAACTTGATAAATACCTTCTTTTACATTATCAACTCTCACTATGTGTGAAAATAACTCAAATCACGACTTATTCTCTAGGCGTAAAATTCTCTTGTTACACAGTTCGAATCTCTGTCGATGCATTCACATGGACTATGATAAATTCGAGTACATTTCCCCTTCCGACTTATAATAGAAAGTACAATATGAACTTTCTTTTAATACAGTCTTTTCCGAAACATTACTGTAGTTGAATTTATATTCCTTATTGGATCTTGGGGTAAAATCGTTTGAGCTTAGAATGATTATATTTTCCTATTATGCGATTATCATTCAACCTTGCAATCAAGTAGCAGTTATTACCATATACTTTAGCTACTTTAATGGGACCCCGGAATAAAGTAGAGAACTTGATATAGACCTTTCTCTAAACATCCGCTTTGACTGGTATTCTAATTAAGACAAGATCGCCTTCTTTCAGAGTACGGCTAAATCGTTTCCTTCTCGTCCTCTTCAATCCTTTTTCAGCCTGTTTTTTTTTTCAAGTGCTCGCGTGCTCTGTCCATCCTTTGTTCCATCGATGGTTCGATATCTTCCGGAATATTGATGTTTCCGTTCCATGGTCTGATGGGTTTTTCATCAAAATGTAACAAACTAGGGATCTCATTTGTACACTCGTGACGAGTGCTATTGATACAGAACTCGATTAGTGGGACTGTCTTCACCCAATTTGCGTGGTTTTCCGCACTGTACAGACGTATGTACTTGGAAAATTCTAACATTGTTCTTTCAATGGGATTTGTCTGTGGATTGCGTATAGAACTATAGATATGAATAATATCTTGTCTATTCATTGTTTCTTCAAATTCCATAGACGTATACTGAGTTCCATGGTCCGTGATTAGTCTCTCTGGTTTTCCTAATCTTGGGATCACATTCTTCTCCAAATGATAAACAACTGTCTTGGTTGTGGCTTTCTGCATAGGGTTGAGCATCACAATCTTGGTGAAAACGTCCATGGTGACGAGTACATATTGGTTGCCTCTTATACTCTTGGGAGCTGGACCAAAAATATCTTGGCTAAACAATTCCATGGGTTTCGTCGGAATAATTGCTTTAGGTCTCTCAAATAACAGCTCAGGGTTGTATTTGTTCTCCTGGCACAATTCACGAGATCTGACTACAATTGCTATGGTCTCCCTCATATTTGTCCAATAAAATTTCTCCTGAGCAGTGCTGTAAGTTTTGTCTAGACCACCGTGTCCAATACATTTGTGAACCAACCATATAACTGGTACAATAAGTTCAGGTGGAATAACAACTCTCATCTTCGTATGATCTGCATTGACATATTTACAAACAATGTTTCCTTGTAGTACAAAGTGTCGAGATTTCCTTCTCATTTCGATGTAATTTGCATCTTCTACAGTCATTCTTCCGGTCAGCAATGTATACATGTTCCTCAGAAATGCATCTTTCCTTTGAAATGTCGCTATTCTTCCCAACTTATCCAAAGTTTCTTGGTCTTTGCGATCCATCTGAACAACATTGACTCTGACGTTGTTCTCAGTCATCGGATTTCTTGACAATATATCCGCTAACAGATTATCCTTTCCAGGCACATGAGTAATAGTTGCATTGAACTGTTGTAGAATCATCGTCCATCTAGTCATGCGGTCGCTCAATAAATCGGACTTCAACATGAATTCCAATGATTTGTGGTCTGTTCCTATAAGAATGTGGTGTTCTAACAGTATCTCCTTCCACTGTTGCAGTGCATTAATGCCTGTTAATGTCTCCAGTTCTGTGGTAAAGTAGTTTACTTCATGGGGTCGTAATTTTCTACTATGGAATGCGATGTAATGATTATTTCCTTCAGGATATTTCTGATATAGGACTGCACTTACTCCTATTTTTGAAGCATCCGTTTCGACTATAAAAAATCGTTCGAAATCTGGATATTCCAACTTTATGTTGTTCTTTAACATTTCTTGCATGAAAGCATCTTCTGCCGCATTATCCCATTCCCATCGGTTATTCTTTTTCAGAAGCTCATTAAGTGGAGGCATCACTACAGAATAACGAGGACAATGGCTGCTAAAAAATTGGCAGAGTCCCGCAAAGGCTCTTATATCCTTAGTCTTCTTCGGCCTAGGAAATTCCAAAATTGATTAAATTTTTTCATTGTTTGGATGATAGCCAAATTGATCTATGGTATGCCCCAAAAAGTTTATTTCCTCCTGGAAAAAATGGCATTTGTTGAAATTGACCTTGATATTGACCTCTCTTAGGTTTTCGAATAATCTTCTCAAGTGAAGTAGGTGTTGCTCTGCGATTCAGATGAAATAATCAAGTCATCAACGTAGCATATGACATTCTTTTTGACTTCTTCACTTAGCGTATTATCCAAGACTCTGATCAGTGCTGGGCTTGAATTTACCAGACCAAATGGGACGCGATTATATATATAACTAATTTGGTTAAACATAAATCCTGTATAGCATTTGCTATCCTCTGTGAGCTCTATTTGATAAAAACTTACTGTTAAATCAATTACGGAAAAACAAGTTTTTCCTCGGAATTTTCTTAATAGTTCCCTTATCTTAGGCGGCGGTGTTAGGATTCAAGTAAGGGGTAGCTTGCTTTTGAATAATTCCGTCCTTTTCCATTCCTTTAACGATCTCAGCTACTTCAGCTTGATATTTTTCAGGGATTGGGTGGAGTTTCTTTTGATATGGAGTGTTATCAGTCAGGCGAATCTGATATTTAAAACCTTTTATCAGCCCTGGTTTATTATCGAAAATGTCTGCATATTTCATAATTAATGCTTCCAATATTTTCTGATAATATTCGAAATTTTCTAACTTACATCCATGTTGCATTGGTTTTTCTAGTTCTACCTCCATAACAATCTTCTCTAAATTCTCTTCAAAAATGTCATTTTCAATGATGTACTCAATCTCCTGTTTTCCTGAGTTTCCTGTCTGAATATGACTATCATTGAATCGGATAATCCCATTCTTTAAATCGACGACTGCTCCTGACTTTGTAATGAAGTCGATACCCAGTATCGCATCAAAACTTATAAGACTTAATACAATGAATATCTGTGCATATTTATGTCCGTTGATTGTGAACTCCGTTAATGCTTGTACCTTGCATTTCATCGTCTTATCATTAAAAACTCCTCTTACTTTGATGGTTGAAACAGGCATAGCACTTAATAATTTTCCTGCTTCTAGCTTGTGGAAACTATTCTCTGATGGGATTGATGCAGTGGTGCCAGTATCTAGTAACGTTCGGAGACTTTCTCCTCCTACTTCTATGTGAATTATCGGTAGTCTGGCTACATTTCCTTTCTTGGGCTCCTCTCTTTCATATACCGGTAGTAAATCCTCATCGGTAACTTGATACAGTTCATTGATAGTGATCTCATTCTTCAGTATTGTTAATTTGTCCAAATCCTTCATGCTTTTACACCTATTATAGGCCTGATCTCAGCCCATCCTCTCGCTATATGAATCACTTGGTATTTAAAGAAGATAGTGTATTATACGTTTTAGAACTAGTGAAGACATCCATTTATCTGTATAATGTTCATATAAAGCTTTGATGAATGTATGAAAGACGATCAGTGAATATATATTCACCTCACCTCACCTGAGCTGTGCTGTACAATTTCATTGCTTGTGATTTTCTTAAATGTTATAAGGTGATAGCAAAAGAATAAGTTAATTCCATTTTATCTCTAGGATATAAAAGAGGAAACCCAAGATGAACACGGTGATGCAAGTGGAAATTCTTTAAATGAGTAAGTGAACAACATGTTCTTTCACTTTAATGTGTGCATAATTGTAAGTTTTGGATACGAATAAGTTATGCTTGCAACGCCTTATATATCTTATTATATGTGCTGCAGCATTAATTGAAATACTACTTTTAACATTCTATTTAGCAGCCCATATGTATTCCATTCTCTCTCCAAGTTTTCACTGTCTCTAAGTATCTAAAAAAAATGTGTGAGTGTGTTCATAGGAACTATTTCTATTGTTTTTGAAAATTCTTGTTGGAAATCCACACGTCAAAGTCATATGAATATTAAAGAGTTTTCTAAGAAACAGCCACTACCTTAAATCATCCCCACAAGGTTTCTGTGTACTCATTCTCATATGACTCTTTTGTAACGAAAGAATGGATTGAAAATATCAATTTTCAACTTATGTTTTATTTATTAATAGAACTCATTGACAGTAAGTTCCCAAAGTTTCAGTAATAAAATCGCAAACGAAGGGCCTGAAAAATAATTAAATGTGTGGCGCGACCTTCCTGCCACGCCCTCGTTTTGGTAACTCATATTTTCTAGCACGGTAAACAACGATTCCGTGGATTATATTCAAGCAAAATTGCCCGGGATACATCTAGGAGGCCATGATAAATACTCTCTGGTTTTTACAGATCACCTGCGACCCTGTGCCGTATCTTAGAAGCCATAACAATTAATCAGCTTCTTGGTTTAGCCTATAAAGAAACCATTCCTGTTTTGCCTTGTGCTACTGACGGCGATTTACGAATGTATTTCATTTGTTCATCATTCAATAAATCCACGGCCACGTAGAACGTACAAAAAATGGATATGCAGCGTTTGCAGAAGCTGCTGAATGCTAGAAAATGCACTCTTTAAGTGCATTATGTCAAGACCATCAGACAGAACCTATCCAGTGTAAGTGAAATGAAAAGTGCTTTATGGGCTACATATTTCCACATGGTGTCAACAGATAAACATCCCATTCTCCATCTGTGTCACATTAGCTGGTGTAAATATCTACAGGCTCAGAGGGATAACATCCCTTACTTTCACAAGGAGAGGCTTCCAAATTGTATCCTGGATGTTGTCAAGCCCACTTACAGGTTTCTGGCTGATCCAGACCTTCTCAAAAAGTGTGTTCATGGCAAAACCAGAATCCAAATGAGTCTCTAAATTCACTCACATGGAAACGATGCCCTAAAACCACATTTTATTCTGCTACAGTTGTCAGAATTGCTACTGATGATGCAGAAATTGCATTCAATGATGCGAATGTAGGGAGGATGAAGGCATTAGAGAAAATGGGCTTCAAGATAGGAGGTTTCACTCAAGACATCTTGAGAAAAATAGATTTACAACGCCTCTCTGCGGCTGAAAAGTCAGTTGAAGACCTGATTAAGGAAAGGAGTCAGAAAACAAGAAGCCAAAAGAGAAGCCTTGAAGGGAAAAATAACCCTGAGTACAGTTATGGGGCCTTTTAAAGAGGTAACAGAAGAAAAAACGTTATGTCGAACTTTACATTGCTTTTCATGAAAATTATATTTTTCAATGTTTATGTACCTTTTCCTCAGGATCTAAAAAGGCTAGGATTATGAAATTTTGTACTTTTATTTCTATAAACATAATAAATATTCTCGCATGAGAAAATTTTAAAATTCTGTGTATAAGCTGAGGTATGGGGCATAGTGCTTGGAATTTTGGGTGGATTTTATATTATAAGTACAGAATTTAAATTTTTTAAAAATCCACAGCCTGCTTCCAGTCTCCGACCGGGTCAGGAATGGAATGAATGAAGCCCCCCATCTAGCGGCGAGGATTTGAACTGTGCCGGCTGCCGAGGCCTGACGCACTCCTCTGGGGCAATGATTAAATGAATGACAGATGAAATGAAATGATAGTGGAGAGTGTTGCTGGAATGAAATTTTTGACAGGGAAAACCGGAGTACCTGGAGAAAAACCTGTCTGCCTCCGTTTTGTCCAGCACAGATCTCACATGGAGTGACCGGGATTTGAACCAGGGACCCAGCGGTGAGAGGCCGGCGTGCTGCCGCCTAAGCCACGGAGGCTTCAGAATTTCAATTAAAAATTATTAAAATTCTCGTATTAGATATATCGAAAAAATCTCATGAGAGAAGATTACTATATGCAAAGAGAGTAAATACAGAAAGTTTTTTAGAAATCTGTTGAAAAGTTTCTGAAAAAAAAGGTACATTTATGATTTTTTGGAAATACACTTTTAAATTGTCTTTAAAAAGTTAACGTTGAAATTATAACCTAGGAACTTCACAGTATATTTCCTTAATTATTATCAAGCATGGTAAAAAAAAATCACTTTCATGTCTTCAAAATTGTGGGTTTGGTGCATCTTTTAATTAGTGTGTGTTTTTCATCAACGTCCCCCCTGATTTCCTCCTCACCCTGTGGTGCTACAAGTAAAATACTAAAACTAACTCTTGGAGGTCTTGAGTTTTATTTGTAAGGGAACAACACATCCAATATAATGGTGCTGGGGTGTTTGTATGTTAACTATTTATAGCCTATGCTTACAAGATGACTCTATCTGGGGAGTTTCTGAAAATACCTATTGATAAGGCTTGCGTTGGTATGCACAATACAATTCAACCGTTTCTTAGCCAAGCAGAGGGTTGCTCTTTCCTTGTGTCTCAGTGGTGTTTGTTTGGTCCTTTGCTCATTTAGAGAAGTACACATTGGGTAGAGAGTTCTTGTAGAGAAGTACACATTGGGTAGACAGTTCTTGTAGAGAAGTACACATTGGGTAGACAGATCTTGTAGAGAAGTACACAGGTGTACAGATCATTTAAAGAAGTACACATTGGGTAGACAGGTCATGTAGAGAAGTACACATTGGGTAGATAGGTATTGGTACTTTGGGGTTGACAGATCTTGTAGAGAGGTGCTGTGCCCGGCAGATGAGGTCACCGGGAGATTATCTGCCGCAGATAAACTTCGCAACTTCTCAATCCTTGAAACCTACACGCCGAGAGGATTGGATAAGTCCTCGGACCACCTCTGGCACGAGACTGATTACTCAAGGACTATCAGGTAAAGTGAGAGGAATGGTCATAGACGTGCCCGAGGACCCCCCCCCAACCCCCTCCCCCGCCCAAAGAAAATATAAAGCTAGAAAGAAATAGTCCGGGCTTAAGTAAAAGTCGTTCAGAATTTATTCATGAATTGCAAACCCCTATCCTACTTCGAAGGCCGAAATGTCGGCTAGTCCGCAAAGGTAATAGAATAATTAAAATAAATAACATTCCCCTATGCTGGATTTACGTTAAGCCGTCTGGAAAGTCCTTCTTACGAACGGAATGAGATTTAAAGATCAAGACTAAGAATGCGGCACGTAATTAAACTATCTAAGCAAATAGAAACAATCATTAATTATAGGAATAATCATACCATGGATTTACAGCAAAGAAGGAATATTAATGGACCTACAGCAACTAGAGTATAATTTACATTCTATTGCACCAATAGTGAATAATTTAAGATACGATGGTGCCGCTCCTGACATTTACATTTCCGTTAATCCATTAACTAAGTTCTATTTTACTTTAATCTCACGGATGAGAAGCATCCCTAGGATATAAAAATCCAAAATGTATTATAGCAACCAAGTTATATCATAGACAAAAGAAGACAACTAACTGATTACGCACGAGGGTACAATGAATTGAATAAAACTCTTAAATTTAACATTATAATACATAGTACACCTCTGCGTACGCAAATTAAATGCTGTTTGCATTTAACAGTCATATAGTGCATGTAAATTAGTTTAGTGGCAGCACAGTCCTCACTGTGTCTTATGTCACAGGGTTACTGACCGCCCACGTCTACCGATTTTCGTGGCGATAGCGACTTGTCGTCTCAAAACAGTTGTTAGCTCGTCCTAAAGTCGGTTCCACAGAAAAACACTGTTCCATGTGTCAGTCATTCAGCAACAATACAAACAAGTTCAGATTATTGCACATCTTACTTAATTGCTTCATTTAGTGTTCGGTTTTAGGAGAGTTTGGTTTCATGGTTTAGTTTCCTTTAAATATTTCAGTTTTTTCCCTTTCCATGTGGTTTAATTTTCCCTAATGACCTTATGACACTCATCGATAACAACTAAAAGAACGCTGCTACAGCGATGTCTACCTAAACCCTCCTCATGGGTAACACAATAACACGTGCTAATACGTGAAAATTGGCGCCTGACATGGTTTGCTCAACCCTCGATCGATGAGATAAAACATGTCTCCATCGCTGAACAACAATTATACCAAATATGGGTGACCTCGCCAACTCCCATCATTCACTTGTCATAATAGACACAACAATAACATCACTTGCTAATTGATGCAGGGTTTCAGTCAATCATACAAAAAGGGATTCCTAAGTTGGATCTGATATCCGTGAAAATACACACCACTGTGCATCGTATTCAATAACACAACTCCTGCTAAGACATGAAAGACTAAATAATGCTTTAATACTGCATGAATGTGACCCTAACTTCATGTGGGAAGTTAGCATGAAAAGAAGTTAAAATGAAACATTAAATTCTGTGTCAATCACAGTCGTCTCAAAACAGTCGCTAAGGATTCTGGGAAATGAGCTAGCGGTCCGCCCAGCTTGCGTACTTCTGCCTGTCCGACGTGCTTGGCTTCGCCAATGCAGCCAAGGTTATGTCATGTTTAAGTTCCCAACACTCTCGAGCCGTACATTAGTCTACAGTCCTGTTAATACGCTCGTATACGAAGTTACACATTCGTAATCTTATACAACACTTAACACGAAAGCAAGTCTTTCCTAAAGCTCTTAAAATTGAAGTTGAAAGTCAAAGAAGAGTAAAACTGAGATAAACCACTCGCTCTAAGCCAGAACAGCTATTCCAAAGATCTTAGTGTCCATCGTCCTAATTTAATGATTCTCATATCATTATACAGGTACTCTCACAGTACTATAATCAAATTGTACGTGCTCACCGGGCACTTTAACATGAAAATAAGGCAACAACTCTTAAACCTCTGTGTTCTTAAATGATACGTGGATTTATTGATTGCATTCAAGACTTCTGAAGTCGCATGTTTGCTTCACATGTATTCCAAAACTCTTGGAAAAAGATAGGAGTTGCATCAGAGGTAACCAAAACATTTTGGTCAAAAACGACAGTGTAGCCCCTCACATCTATCAACCGATACGGTTAAAAATCTAGCCTCTCACATGTAGTGTTAGCGCGTCTGCCCCTTCAAGAATCAATAATTATCATTATTACGTTACCAAAGACCTTAAAATCACTTAAATGTCTACGGAACTATGTGTAGGGATCCATCTGCACCTCCTAGGAAATATTCTGTGTCTCAGCGTACACGTGGTTTACGTCGTCATGATGTTGGATGTTATGATATGACCAGAGTTAATCAAAGCTGGTGATAAATCAAATATTAACATCTTTATCTACTTGAATTGTTCCCTACCTAACTGGTTGCTATGAGTGCGTCTGACATAGAAATAATCAACAGAAATGATGCCATTAACAATGTGAACAAGTCATAAAAACTTATATCACCGGTGAGCTAGAGATTGATTCTGCCCTCGAGCTACGGACATTGAGCAAGGCCTGAGCTCGATCCTCGGCTCTATCAATTCCACGGCCTCTTCTTCCTCATCATGAGCGTTATGTGGGCCTCAATTTCAGCTACTCTTTCATCATGGGTTGGTCTACTCTATCCTAGACATCATCTCAAAATAGTAGGATTGATCTTCCGCGAGGTCATGTTCAGCATGTGCATCTCGCCACTTAATTCACTGACGTTAGTGACAACTTAAGAATGGCAATCACTGCTTCTACATGGTCGCAGACTATCCAAAATGACCATAGGTGTCTGCCACAGGCTTTACTTCGACACTCGGACGATTCTATACTTGTAAAATCGTATTAAAATCGTAGCAATCGTTTTTACAAATAATTCGGAAATTATGTCAATTTTCAGTTGACTGAGTTCGTTGATTACGCAATGTACAATACATATTTCCCTGTCATTCACACTTTTACGGAAGTTGTGAAATTTATGGGCCACCTGCCCGAGACACATCTGTCTCAGTTCACTATTCGTATGGTTAGAATGAGCTAAGACGCGAGTCATAAGTGTCGCATATCTTAAATGCGTGCAAAAGTGGAGGCGTAAACAACACATTTCATATTTCCTTAAATATTGGCAGAACCAATAGTGAAGCAGATTACTTAGATAATAGCAATGGTCTCAGAATATTACACCACAGTAAGTTCTGACACCAGCCAGTGAGAAAAATAAACAAGAAATGTTGCGAAACATTGCAGCACATTAGCAGAGAATTGCACAGCAATAAGCGTGCTTCCAAATACATGGAGACGTATTAACAAAATACGTAGAAACATTACAGAGACATTGTACGGGGTGTCACATCTCTACTTAGTATAAAACAAAGTCCCCGAGTTTTGGATGCCACGGGTAATGTCGATAACCTCTGGATGGTATTTGATGCGGTTTTCACCATTCTGTAAAGGATATCTCAAGGAAGATTTCAGTTGAAATACATTTATTTATGACCAAAGGAAGCCGAGGAGTGAGGATGTCAGCGAAAAAGTCGAAAATGAAACCTAGCGTCCGTACGATTTTTAAGCTTACGCTGGGCAAACCGTTAAAAATATATCTATACTATGAGTGCAAGAATTGTTCAGCATTAAAAGTTCTACAAAGATGTCCGAGAGAGCATATCTCTATCTTCAATACATCGTCCACTATAAATGTTTGTACGTTTTAATTTCTTCCAAAAATCTCCATTCAAATACTGAGGCGACAATTTACGAGCTAACTAGGGGCAAGTCTATCACCCCAGTTAAAGCCTAGCTAGCAGGCGAAACTATTACCCCAGATACAGCCAGTAGCAAACTGTTGAGTGATGTTGAGTTAAGACTTCACAGAGAAGTGGTTGTTTTTGAAGTTTCCCTGGAAGTGCAACTCGGCTTTTCTTCATTTCTTCTGTGAACTTTCCGTTCTGCTGAATACACAGTCAAGATTGGACAGAAGGGAGATTTGTTTTTCATGAACTTCCCCATTCCCTGAAAGTCCAACTCTCATTTTTCCTATGAACTTTCCGTTCCGCAAAATACACAGTCAAGTTAAGATTTGACGGAAGGGGATTTATGTTACATGCACCTCGCCATTCTCTGGAAGTGCAACTATGTTTTTCCTCCTTTCGCCTGTGAACTTTTCGGTCCGCAAAATACACAGTCAAGTTATGATTGGACGGAAGGGGGATTTCTGTTTCATGCACCTCGCCATACTTAAATTACGTCTGACAAGAATTCGTTATAATTAATAGTCCAGTCAGTGATTTTAAGCCATCATGCCGAGACGTAAAACTAATATAGGCCATAGTTCATTGACATCGAAAAAGAAAGCGCTTATCACGTAACAATGAAACGTAACAACAAATAATTTCTTGATTGTCAGAAGAGAGAGAAAGAAGGACTTCAAAAAAGACAAAGGGAGTCATTTCTACAAGTTCCTTTGACACAGGGAAGCAATGCTCATGGGCTGTGATCCGATAAAGAGAATTCTGCTATGAATTATGATTCCTGCATAAATTATATAAATGATGCTTCAGTATCTTTTGGTACAATGTCTGTTGTCTGCCAATACTTTTCAGCTCAAAAATGGAAAGGGGAATCAAAATGTATATGTTCTTTGCAGGGAAAAGTAAAACTAGAAGGAATCCTTCCCCCTCCCGAACCTTTGCATTTCCTTCTGACAGGAAACCACCCTAAGAATAAAGAATTCCTGAAGCACATACGTCATTATAATAAAGCATTTCAAATGACCTCCCTCATGAGTGCACAAGTAATCGAACGTGGCTTCATGCCGACATTTAAGGTACAAGGACAAGTGTACCATTTGGCCGGCAGTCTGTATCCTCCTGAACCTAATGATCACATGTTCCTACAGATTTATTTCACCGAGGACCCAGAAATACAAGCTTCTACTAGAAGTAGCATCATCACACAACCCCTTAGTAATGGTTTAGTGAGGTATTTGCAAGGTATATTACACTGCCATAATAAGTACGTTAAATCTTTCAAAGCAGCGATGGATAGTGTCCCACCTTATGTAATGGATTTCGATATTGTTATCCACACCGGTAAAATTCCTGTCGGTGATCATCGATGCCGCTTAAATACGAGTGAAGTATGATTATTATTATTATTTAAACCAAATCTACTTGTTAATTGTCACTTTAACTCAGAGAGTCATATCGTGACATACAGACAATAAACACATAGATAACATAAATTTACAGTATGGCGTTAGATAATTAAACCAAATGTTCATTCGGCATTTCATAGCTTCCTAGTTATTTCAAAACTTAATAATGCTTTGCAGTAGTTATCTTCATTCACAATATCACTGGGCAACTTTTCTGATGGAGACTGAACAAAGTTCTTTCTTAATCATAAAAGTGGACACGGTGTTCTTCATTTTTTGACAGTTCTCCATGGGAGACACATCACAGAAAGAATTACTTTTTTTCCCTATCGAGCCCTTACTGACTGTAAGAGTCTGATAAGTTTTGTAGTAAGGAAAAAAATCATCAAACTCACAGGAAAAATCTACAGACAGCAATATGTGGCTGTACTGTAGTAATCGTATACCTAGTTAATACAGATAGGCTCTCCTAGGCTTTAACAAGATTTATAGCTTAGGAAGCCATCTCCTGTACTTGAATGCTTAATTTACATGCATCTTTGTTCTGAATCTCATCCGACGCTTTCTTATTCCACATTTCCCTGATGGCACATCTATTCTACCATCATCTATTTTCAGCCTTTCCTCAACTTCTACTCTACATTCACCTACAATTTCCTCTACCTGCCGTTCATCTACTCCAATTTCACCTAACATCACATATTTCACAGTCTTACAGTATTCTCATTAGATATTTAAAGACTGCACGGCGACCAAGAACACAATTTTCCAACCACCCTGAACTAAGAAAAAGTTACCTTACAAAAATGATAACATTTTGAAATTAATAAGCCATTCCAATTTATATTGTGTAAAATTTGGATCCAATCAGATGACGAGTTTTTGAGAAACGAATTCTTAAATCTAACGCACGGTTGAAACACTTTTAAAACCGTGCACTTTTGCGTTCCAACTGCGATAAAAATAATATTAAAGTCTAAATTGAAAATTCCGAACCTACATAATCTATCGTAAATAGAAAGAGGAAAACGATGATGGGGTGTTTTTTTTAGACCCATTGGTTAGTACAATATTTTTGGTCTACAGTAGGCAGGGAGTTGGATGGAAGCAGCCATGGTCTAGATAATGGGAAACCATGGAAAATCATTTCTTGGAGAACCAACGATGGGGTTCAACCTACTTGTATACTTAGTCTTACAACGGACAGCTGGGTATCAGTGTTGTACAATTCTCCCCTGGCCCTCCCTGTGCTCTATCCTGCATGCAGATCTATCGTCATGCTAATAGCACCGGCAGTTCTGGGTCATTCAAGTTGCCACAAAGATGATACTTTTGTTTTCAGATCTTATGTTCCTGGAAGACATCTGGTGTCAATTTTCTGCAATTTTTAGCACTTTTAACACTCCCGTTGTAGCAAAAAAAACAGATTTATAAGCTGCTACTGCGATTTTGCATACGCCCCCCTTAAATTGTATTTTGTGACAATTTTTAATCTAAATTACATTTTGTAAGTATTTTCTATCTAAATTGCATTTTCTAAATATTGTCAATTCAAATAAAAGTACAGTAAGTATGTAGTTAGTTTTAGTTGTAAGTAGGTAGTTAGTTTTGTCTATTAGATATATGTCATTGTTCTATTAGACTGTGGTGTGTGAGTGTGTCTGGTATCAGTTGCATTGTTTATTAGTTATAGTTCATTGTTTCAGTAGACTGTGATGTGTGAGGGTGCATGTGAGTGTGCCTGTTGACAGACTGTTTTAGTGGTAGTATTTGTTGTTGGTGGAACTTAAGTTTTTTGTTAGTAGAGTTTTGGTATTTAATTGTTAGTACGGTAGAAGGTTAGTATTTTTGTTAGTAGAATTGCTCTTTACTTATTCTGAAAGGGAGTAGCAGCCTTTCAGAATAAATCAATTCTTTACTAGTCTTATAGACGGTTAAGATATTGATAATATAAGCCAATAATGGCTACACTACGTCCTGCTGCACGGCTGAAAGCAACGGGAAACTACAGCCGTATGCTATTCCCGAGGATATGCACCTCTCTATGCATAATTACATGTGATGATGGCCTCCTCCCTTGTAAAATTTCAATCCGGAGGTAAACTAGTCCCCCGTTCGGATCTCCGGGTGGGGACTACTCGAGAGGGGGTTAACATCACAGAAGTGACAAAGAGGAAATCTGACATTCTACGGATTGAGCGTGGAATGTTAGAAGTCTGCTAGGAAGTGGAAGGTTAGAAAACTTAGAAAGGGAAATGGATAGGTTGAGGTTGGATTTGGTTGGGATTAGTGAAATGCGCTGGCAGGAAGAACAGGACTTTTGGTCAGGAGACTATAGGGTCATTAGCACTAAATCAAACAATGGCCAAGCAGGGGTTGGCCTCATATTGAGTAGGAAACTTGGACAGCGGGTGGAATATTATGAGCAATATAGTGAACGGATTATTGTAGCAAAAATCAATACAAAACCTACCTGCACTACAGTGGTACAAGTCTATATGCCTACCAGTCAAGCTGATGATGAGGATGTTGAAAAGGTCTACGAAGAAATAGACGAAATTCTGAGGTATATCAAGGGTGATGAAAATGTTATAGTAATGGGAGATTGGAATGCTGTGGTAGGAAAAGGGAGAGAAGGGAAGATAGTAGGAGATTTCTGATTAGGTGAAAAGAATGATCGAGGTAGCAGGCTGGTAGAATTCTGCACCGAGCATGAATTGGTCATAGCTAACACCTTATTCAATTACCACAATAGAAGAATATACACATGGATGAGACCAGGAGATACAGGGCGTTACCAAATCGACTTCTTATGGTCAAGCAGAGGTTTCGAAACCAGATTTTGGATTGTAAAACATATCCTGGTGCTGACATAAACTCTGATCACAATCTGGTCGTAATGAAATGCAGATTTAAGTTGAAGAAACTGAAGAAAAGTCAAAAGCCAAAAAGGTGGGCAATAGACAGACTGAAAGAGAAGGATGTAAACGGAAGATTCAAGAAGAGTATAAAGGAAGGACTAATGAAAAACCCTAAACAAACTTCAATTGCAGACGAATGGGCACTTTTGAAGAATGAAATAACAAAATCCGCAGAAGAAAACATTGGTAGGAAAGAAAGAATAGGTAGAAAACCGTGGATCACTCAGGATATACTAGAATTGATGGATGAAAGGCGGAAACACAAGAATCTAAGAGATGAAAAGGGGAAAGCAGAATACAGACGTCTGAGAAATGAGGTTAACAAGAAGTGCAAGGAAGCGAAAGAAGAATGGTTGAAAGAGAAATGTGCAGGTATAGAAAATTGTCTGAAATTAGGAAAAGTAGACACAGCTTATCGAAGTATTAAGAATACTTTTGGGGAAAAGAAGACTAAGTGCTGTAATATTAAGGACACAAATGGAAAGCCTCTAACAGATAGGGAAGAAAAGGTTGAGAGATGGAAAGCTTACATAGAGAGTTTGTATAAGGGAAAGGAGATTGAGAATCATGTAATGGAAAGGGAGGAGGAAATTGATGAGGATGCGAAAGGAGATTTAATATTGAGATCAGAATTTGATAGAGCTTTGGAAGACTTAAGCAGGAACAAAGCACCAAGCATAGATGATATACCGATTGAGTTGCTACGCTGCATAGGAGATGAAGGTCTGATCAGGTTATATCACTTGGTGTGTAGGATTTATGAGACAGGTGAGGTACCCCCTGATTTCAAGAAGATTGTAATCATCCCTATACCAAAGAAAGTGGGAGCTGACAGATGTGAAGATTACCGTACAATCAGCTTGATTATTCATGCTTCAAAGATCCTGTCTAGAATAATTTACAAGAGGATTGAAAGCCAGATAGAAACGGAGTTGGGTGAAGACCAGTTTGGTTTCAGGAGAAATGTAGGAACAAGGGAAGCTGTACTAAGTGTTAGGCTGATTTTGGAAGGTAGAATAAGGAAAGATAAGAGAACGTTCATGGCTTTTGTAGACTTAGAAAAGGCTTTTGATAACGTTGATTGGAAATCAATTGGAATAAAGTACAGGGATAGGAGGGTGATATACAATCTGTACAGAAACCAGACAGCAGTCATTCGTGTTGAAGGACTTGAGAGAGAAGCTGGTATTCAGAAAGGTGAAAGGCAAGGCTGCAACTTATCACCCATACTTTTCAATCTTTACATTGAACAAGCAATGAAGGAAATTAGAGAAAAATTTAAAGTGGGAGTGAAGATTCAAGGAGAAATAATTTCAACTCTGAGATTTGCTGATGACATCGTCATCTTGGCCGACAAGCCTGAGGATTTGAATGAGTTTTTGAATGGTATGGACTCCGTCCTGCGGAAAAAATTCATGATGAAAATAAATAAATGTAAAACAAAAATACTGGAATGCAGCCGAAATAAATCAGAAACCTCCATGGAGATCAAATTGGCAGGTGGAAAGCTTAAGGAAGTAGGAGACTTCTGTTACTTAGGAAGCAGAATAACCAGTGATGGACGAAGCAAAGAGGATATTAAAAGTAGGTTGGCTCAGGCAATGAAAGCATTTCTACAAAAAAGGAATCTGCTGACATCGAATATAGATTTAGGTATTAGGAAGTCATTTTTGAAAGCCTTTGTCTGGAGCGTGGCTCTCTATGGAAGTGAAACTTGGACTATTGGTGCAGCAGAAAAGAGGAGAATTGAAGCATTTGAAATGTGGTGTTACAGGAGATTGATGAAGATCAGATGGGTAGATAGGGTTACAAACAAAGAGGTATTAAGACGAGTGGGAGAGGAGAGATGTTTCTGGCGACTGCTAATGAAGAGAAGAGATAGGTTGGTAGGACACATACTAAGACACCCAGGAATAGCAAGCTTAGTTATGGAAGGAAGGGTCAAGGCCAAAAACTGTAGGGGTAGACCAAGGTTAGAATATGTTAAACAGATTGCCTCCGATGTAGGGTGTCGGAGCTATGTAGAGATGAAACGATTAGCTCAGGACAGGGAGGCATGGAGTCCTGCATCAAACCAGTCAAAAGACTGAAGACTCAAACAACATTAAAATATTTTGCTAATTGACCTGCTTTCCCCCATTCCCTTTTTAGTAATTTAATTAAAGTGTGATACTCATTTTCATTTTCTATTCTGTTTAGATCTGCTTTGTCTACAAACTTTGCTCTTATAATTTTAATTTCCTTGCATTCCCTGATCAGGTGCGCTGCACCCATAACCTTTCCACAAAACAGGCAAATGTCCTCTTTTCCTACTTCTCTCAACGCTTTGTTCTTATACACCCCCATTAACCACCAACTTATCCCTCTCATTTCTCTTTTCATTAGGCATTGAGGCTTTATGCTCATAAAGTTCCTTATTTCGCAGAACTCCGTTAAGGTTCTCCTACTGGTGCACTCTTCTCTTAGCACCTGCAACTCTACGTCATTAACCCGTCTACACACTTTTTTACACACCCTACCTTCCTCTCTTTGTAAGTCCCTATCCCATAGATAACCCATTCCTAATCTTTCCAGTACACTTCTTACCCCGTCCACCCAGTAGCCCTCTTGCTGATGCTTCATTTGGTGCAGGTAGTCTACCTTAAGCATCCCCCCCCCCTCCACCTGCTTTTAAACGAATCCAAGACTTTATGACCTTTTTTATGATATGTTGTCTAATGCTTACATCCTCACACAACATTCTCGCTCCACAATTCGCCGTGCAACTAGGTAGCCCCAAAATTATCTTGGCAAACCTACTTACAATACTGTCCAGGGTTTTCGTTCCTTCCTCTAAACCCCATACTTCCACTCCATAAAGTGCTCTTGAAACGATGAGTGCGTTAAACACATTCTTATACACTTTGTAGTCAAGATTCGGTAACTTACGCTCTAACACTTTAACTTTCGCCAATGCCGCTAGCCCTTTCGATTTTGCCCTTTTAATTTGTTCGGTCCATTTACCATTACTCGCCATTATCGTCCCTAGATACTCAAGTTTTTTCACCGACTCTAACTGTGACCCATACATGACCCACTTTTAATTCTTAGCCAGTTTAACTCCCTTTTTGCAGACCATAACTTTGGTCTTACTCGGGTTAATTTTTAAGTTCCAGTCCTCACAGTATTTCACAATCTCGTCAATGCTATATTGCATATTATAGGGTGTTAGAGCAAGCAGAAGGATGTCATCAGCAAAAGCTAGGCCCGGGATATCATAATTGTCCAAGCAAGGGTTGGACCGTTGCTCAAAGCCCTTTGAATCGAAAATATCGTTGATAAATAGCAAAAACAAAGCACCGGGGATAATTTGCATACCTGTTTTAATCCTATATTAGACGTTATCTCTCCTACAATTACATCATCTTTAGTTTTAGTTGCACATTTCACTTCGGAATACACATTCTCAATTACTCTTTATCATTTTATGTGACACCCCGATTTTTTCCAGTTTAGCCATGACAGCTCCCCTGCTCACTGAATCAAACGCCTTCTCCAAATCAATAGCTGTGATATACAGCTTACCTCTTTTCCTTCTTATGTACTTGTCCATCACAGTTTTCACCACCATTATATTGTCACTGGTCCTCATCCCTTTTCTGAACCCTGTCTGGAGTCTTGAGAACACCGAACAGCCCTCTGCCCATGCTATTAAACGCTTGGATAAGATCCCGGTGTACATTTTGCTCAAATTATCAAGCAAAGTTATGCCTCTATAGTTGCTTGGGTCTAGTTTGTCCCCACGCTTCTTATATATTGGACAAATTATCCCCTCCTGCCACGCCCTCGGAAATCTACCTCCTTCAAAGATTTTGTTAAAGATTTTTACCAAGCTGTCCATCATGAACCTATTGTTACTCAACTCTTGCCAAAATTCATTTGTTATCCCCGAAATAGCACCTGACTTCCCTCCTTTACTTTTTGCTATTTCTCCCTTAATTTCCTCTATCGATATGACTTGGTCCAGCATAGGCAGAGTGGCCTCCAGCCCCCTCGGGACACCAAACTCATCCCTCTTCCTCCAATTATCTTCAGCATTTAACAGATTCTCATAATATGTAGTCCATACTTCATCACTAATAGAGCTCCCCCCACCACTTCTGCGCCCCCTACAGTAAGAATTTATCCTGCTCCACACTTTGCTACAGTCGTTAGCTTAAGAATCCTTATTAGGTGCTGTTGCTTCCTTACACTTCCATTCATATTTCGTTTTGCTGAGCAGTTCCCTATATTCTTTCCTTAGACGACAAAATTCTACTCTCATCGTATCATCCCCTCCTCTCTTGTATAACTTCAGTGCCCTAATAACTTCGGTTTTCTTCCTTCTGCAAGATTCATCGCACCATCCTTTAATTCTCCCTACTTTTCCCCTAGCCTTCACGCGCATTTTCCGCCCGGCCATCATAGTTGTATTCTCAATCATACGTATTACCCCTTCAATTTCATCATTACTGATCATTAATCTTATCCCTACCTTTATCAGCTAAAAATTTTCTCCCTGGAAGTAGTTCTGGAACTCTCTGCAGTTTTCCTCCCTCCATCTGAATTTATTTACTTTTCTCTCTATAGCTTTAACTTGTGAGTTCCATTTTGATTTTGTCTCCGCTCCCTGCATGTTGACGACAATTGGTAGGTGGTGTGATTCCCCCCATTCTTCAACAGTGAACCTCTTAATTAGGGCTAGTGCTCCTCTGGAACATATTGCTAAATCTATTACACTTCCTCCAATCTCTGTTATATACGTCAGGTTACCTCCTTCATCCCCCACACAGACACCATTTAATATACAGGCTGTAAAAAAAAGTCCTGCACCAAACTTAAACTCCGCATGGGGGTGGGGGTAGGGAGTAATTTGAGATAGGGAACCCATGTCCGGAACGCAACCGTAACGCCCCTATGAGCGATTTTAATTTTGAGTACAACTGGCAACGTCGCGTGCTATCCACGGCAGAGGACCGATTACCGCTCACAAGTCTACCTAACTCCAGTCCCACTTCGTGGCTCAGTGGTAAAGCGTTCGACCCTCAGGCCTAAGTGACTACATGCTGAGGTTCCAATCCTTCTTCCAACCCATCTTGATTTTTTTTCCTCCGAGTAATGTGATGATGGATCAACTCAATTACCGTAAGCATGATGTTTTCAGGTAGATGTTTCAAGAACGTTTTAATAATCTTAATTAAATGTTTACGCGTATCCTAACAGCCACGTGTTTGGTAACGGTTCAAATTTCAGTAATGTTGCGACTCTGCCTTGTCTTAAGATGCTCTGGCAGTTCTCTTTTTCATTTAATTTATTTATCGTTTTATTGTTGTTGCGAAGGGAGGTCTGTAATTTTAAAAAAAATCTCGTTTTGAAAATCAGACAATTTATTAGTTTTAATACAAATTGTTCTTCATTTTCAATACATAACATGACTTTCCAGACAAGTAGACTTGGAAGAAATGAACAATAGCAAACTAAATAATTTTTCTTTGGGAGAGTTTTACAAATTTGTTTTCGTTAAAGCAGTTGCTCAAAATTGCCTCCTTGCACATCGCCACGAAGGCAACAAGTAGTTCCGTGAAGAACTATACAGCCTATTTTCATATATCCTACTTATGTTAATTGCCACTATCAACATACACAATTTCAGTTTGATTGCTGTAATAGATTCGTAGATATTGAGAACCGACTAAATATTTCGGATGGTCGCCATGTTGGATTTTATATATGTAGGTCCTAGAGTTGTGTACTGTTACATGCAGATTATTGTGTACGTGTAGTATTCAAACTTCAATCGCATAATTAGGACACAAGAAATAACAAGGAGATTTTAAAATTTTTCACAGCTGCCATCTTGAGGTTATGGAAACAATTGAAATAAAGTATATGCCAGTGGATTAACATTCGTATAAGGATTTACTGTACCAAGTTTCACTGCACGCGGATGGTTAAATTGCGAGAAACGTCCATGTGAATATTTATAATTCGCGTCACCGCCATGTTGGATTTGTGATCACCAGGTTATTTAAAGTCCTATAGGTGAACTTAAGTTCATAGCCCCTATGAACATTAAAAAATGCAGTTTGATTGCTAAAATAGATTCGTAGATATTCAGTATCGTCTAAATATTTCGGATGGTCGCCATGTTGGATTGTTAAATGTATAGGCCATAGAGTCATGTACCATTAAAGTAAAATTATTGCGTAGGTTCATTATTCGAACTTTCACTTCGATCGCATGTCTACATCACAAGAAATAAAAACTTAATTTTAAAATTCGCACTGCCGCCATCTTTAGGTTATGTAAACAATTGAACTAAATTAGATACCAGTGGATTACAATGTGTATAAATATTTCCTGTACCAGGTTTCAGTGCGCTTGGAACATTAAATCGCGAGAAAGGTCTATTTAAAATGTTCAAATTCGCTTGGCCGCCATGCTCGTTTTGTAGTTAACCGGTATTTGAATGTCTTATAGATGGACTTCCAGTAGTGCCCTTTATCTCCGTACAAAATTTTAGGGAGATACCGCTAATAGTTTCAGAGATATAGAATGCCGGTGAAATATTTTGCACATCCGCCATCTTGTGATTATGTAAAAAATTGAACAAAGTTAGATGTCGGTGCATTACAATGTATATAAACATATACTGTACCAAGTTTCATTGCGTTTGGTTGGTCAAATCGCGAGAAACGTCTATTTAAAAGTCGCATATTCGCTTGGCCGCCATGTTGGTTTTGAAGTAACCAGGTTTTCAAAAGCCACATAAGTGAACTTATAGTAGTTCCGTCTATCACCATAGAAAATGTCAGGGTAATATCGGTAATAGTTTCGGAGATATTGAATGCTGGTGAAATATTTCGCACCGCCGCCATGTTGGATTGGTGAGACGTAACAAAATTTGAAGGGCACGGTCGAGGTCGCCGGGAATAGTGCTATGAACTTTCCGAGTTTCATTGAAATCGCTCCTGCCGTTTAGATTTTATTAGGGGGGGACACACACACGAATCACACACACACACACACACACACACACACACACACGCACACACACACGGACAAAAGGTGATCTCATAAGCCTATTTTTTCAAAATTGAAAATAGGCTAAAAATGAAGACGGTTTACAAGTGATTCGCGGACTCGTCCAAAAATTTCTTCTACTCTGTCCCGAACGACGCCGGCCGCTACAACTATTCTTCCGACTAGCTCTTCTTGACTGTCGATT
Source organism: Meconema thalassinum (assembly GCA_946902985.2). Taxonomy (NCBI): domain Eukaryota; kingdom Metazoa; phylum Arthropoda; class Insecta; order Orthoptera; family Tettigoniidae; genus Meconema; species Meconema thalassinum. The sequence goes on from CAMPQE020000030.1 coordinate 4,445,300, forward strand.
TCTGTCCCATCGTATATCAGGTCCTTCATGTATCCCCAAAAGAAAAAATCAAGTGGCGTCAAATCAGGAGAGCGTGGCGGCCACTGAACTGGACCTCCTCTGCCGATCCATCTTTCGGGGAACGTTTCGTCCAAAAAGTCCCGAACTGCTCGGAGCCAGTGAGCTGGGGCGCCGTCATGCTGGAAGACCATTTCAGCCCTTGTCTCCAGCGGGACATCCTCCAGAAGTTCTGGGAGAACTTCTTGAATAAACCGCAGATAAACGCGTCCGTTGAGTCTGGCTGGTAAAATGTATGGCCCGATTAGATGGTCCCCAATAATACCCGCCCAAACGTTCACAGATAATTTTTCTTGATTTCCCTGCACGACTGTCTGGTGGGGGTTTTCGTGACTCCACGTGTGATTGTTGTGGATGTTGAAGCAACCATCCCTGGTGAACGTCGCTTCGTCGGTGAATAAAATTTTCGACAAGAAATCAGGGTCCTCCCCCAAGCGATCGATCATTTGATTGGCGAAATCCATCCGCACTGGAAGATCCTCAGGCTTTACTTTTTGTACTTTTTGAAAATGATACGGATACAGGCCATCATGTTGTATCACGCTGTGGACAGTGGTATGCGTTAACCCTTCCGCACGTCCGAACGCACGCGTGCTTGTGGAAGGATTGTTGCGCACACGCTCCAAAACCCTTTCTTCCATTTCTGGAGTTCTCCTCCCCCGCGGTCTTCCCGGCCGGGGGTTGTGAGCCTGTGTAAGAAAAAATAACTTAATGAAAAAATGTGAATTAAACCATTCTTCTTTGTTCCCACTAAACGATAACTTGAAAAATCTAACCTAAAATTCAGATTAAAAAACAAAGCAGAAAAGAAAGCACCGTTAGTAAAGAAAATCTTCTTTCAAAATGGATACCTCTAATAGGAAAGGTACTCAGAAAAATCACCGACGGATACCCCTAATCATAACAAAATGAACACCATGAATCACTAAAATTAAATTAATTTCAGGGGGTGTAAAGTTTATTTTTGAATCCAAAAACCCTGAATCCGCCTTGAAATTTTTAGGCTTCACAATCAAAGAACATACGGTCGGAAACCCGCCGTTTGTCGTCCAGGCTCTTTCAAACGTTGGGTATCGGTACCCGCCATTCAGACCGGGCACTATTTTTTCTACAAATATTCGAGTTGAATAAGGTGCGTGGTATTTTTTAAAGTAACTTTCATTTCTGATATCTTTGTCCTATTTGGAACAGTTAGGGTTTTAGGAGCCAAAAGCTAGATGCGAAAGTATTACGTTCGATGGGACAATGTTTACATTCCCTTTACGGCTTCTAGTACCTACACCGTTCCATTTTTAAATTGTTAAAACACTAAGACGTAGCTATTATTTTATCACATTTACAGGGAAACAAAGGATGAATAAGAGATACACATTGACAGATATGGTACTTACCTGAATCGATCCTGTTGCTCGCAAACGATTGTGAATTCGCATAAAAAATTGGTAGTGTGGGATACGGCGCATGGGGAACCTCTCTTGGTAGATGCGCTGGGCCTGGCGACTATTCCCGTCGGCCAACCCGTAGACGTAGTGGATGTCTGCGAGGTGTTCGTTAGGATATCCGTCCATTGCGATTTTTCAGGAAAGCTACGGTTTAGAAGACTCTCGCGGAAGAAGAGATAACGCATCGCTGTTCTTAAGGGCTTTTATACACTGACAGAATTTTCTAGACTTTACAGAAACCGGAAACACCGAAATTTCCTGAAGTTCGATATTTGTTCCACAATGTTCTCGAACAAATTATGTGGCACGAATAAAAATACGTGTAGTTACTCGGATTCGAACCGGAAACGCCCGATTCGTAGGCCAGCACGCAGACCCAAGGCTACGGTACCTCACGTGCATTGAAATAACGTGTAACAATAAGGATTGGGAGCAACAAAACAACGGTTAGAAAATTCGTAGTTTCATCAACATACAATAATTAGGACATCTAAGAAAAGCGACACAGAGAAGTGATCTTACGCAAAATTCAATAAAATAATTGATACGCATTTATGTTCCTCAGTTCCAACGATCGCTGAACCTGTATCTGTATCTTCGCTGTAACTTTTTCGAACTCGCAATCTTTTGCTTGTAAAGTAACCACCTATGACCTTTATCTCAAATTGCGATCTTAATGATATCATTGCGAAACAATCATACAGCAATTAACACAAAACCAAAGAGATTATTTGTGTCCAAACAAAATCCTACCGCGAAGAAATAAATCGGCAACGAACAGAACCAATTTGTTTTCCTTTTACAACGCAATATTGCGGCGTATAATTTAGCTTCTTTTAAAACGAAATTTGAAACAAAAAGGATCTAATCTAGCCCTATGTAGTAATTAATTGATGCAAATCCAAACGACTCGAAGAAAAAAACTCAGTACTGTCGGAAGGGGGATTCGAACCAAGTCACCTCAGTGTGAGAGTCTAACGCCTTGCCACTGAGCTACGAAGTGAGACTGGAGTTAAGTAGTCTTGTGAGCGGTAATCGGTCCTCTGCCGTGGGTAGCACGCGACGTTGCCAAATGTACTCATAATTAAAATCGCTCATAGGGGCGTAACGGTTGAGTTCCGCACATGGGTTCCCTATCTCAAATTACTCCTTGCCCCCACCCGCATGCGGGATTTAAGTTTGGTGCAGGACTTTTTTTACACCCTGTATATAGCTCTTCTGCACCACATAGCTCCAAAATATTTTCTCCGTTCTTGTTACATTCCTTGTCTTTGCTGTGCCTATCCCCACATACGGCCTCGGCAACCCCCTTGCTGTAAAGGGGCTTTCTGTCGGCAACCCTCGCATTGAAGTCCCCTAAAAGCACAATCTCTGCCTCTTCATATATATTTTAAATTCTGTTTATTTCAATAGCTAGCTCATCGGAAAAGCTTTCTCTTGCATACGGGGAATTCTCCGGAGGGTTGTAGACAAAGCCGAAACATACCGTTCCTTTCCCCCTCCCCCTAATATCTGCTTTTACCCACACTACTTCTTCCAGTTCTGAACTAATAAATTCTAATAATTCCCTCACCTCTTCTTTAATTAAAAACAACAATTCCCCCCGGGAACCTACCGGTATGAGCTTTCCTAATCTTAGGTTTTGTATATATATTGAAGCCATCTATTTTAACCTCGCAACCTACAGGGAGCCAACTCTCAACAAATCCTACAATCTGCATATCTTCTATTAGGGTCAAAACTCCATCGTTCCCTCTCTTATTTTGAAAAACCCTCTATATTTACGCTAGCAATATTCCAGTTTAGTTATTTTTACCCCTACCCTCTTCGCTGGCGGTGGCTTTACTTCTAGTAACTCTAGCTTTCTCTAACTCTAGTATACTTCCACCTGGAGAAGAAATGACCTCCTTCTCCACATTAAACTGCTCTGTCAAGGTTTTCTTGCCCCAAAGTTCTTTTAGACTAGTAACTCGTTGTTTGCCAGTCTCACCTTTCTGCAAACCACGCACTTGTCCGGTGTTCCTGGCGCTGACGTTAGTCGTTCCTGCTCGCGCCACTTCCGTGTTGGACTTGGAGGTCGATCCTCTCTGTTGAATCATCACCGCACTTCCCTCTGAGCTGCTTCCTCCTGGTTGCTAGGTCTAACAGTCTCCTGTTGCTGTTGCTTCTCCATATCCTGGAGTTGTGCCACTGTCCAAACCCGATCCCAGTTGTTGCCGCTAACCGCCAGTCTATTGCCCTTTACATAGGCCTTGAGACCCGAGTTTCTTGCCTTCCTTAAATGAAACTGCAAGGTCCGTTGCTCGCTTGCCTCTTCTTTACTCATTTCTTTCCTTACCCATATCCTCTCCCATTTCAGGTTCTTTGTGTTCGCCAGAATTCTGTGAGCCATCAGCGATGAAACTAATGACACTTTCACGGGCCTCGTGCCCTTTCCCCGCCCTATCCTGGTCACATTGTCAATCTCTGAAACTCCAATGTTTATTCGCATGCCTTCACTAATCACTCGGAGCACCTTGGATGTTAGATCCTCGGTGCTTTCCTTGGCATCTTCCTTTATTGCGTAAATGAAGACGTTTTTCTTTCTCTCATCCAGCTTGGTCTTCCTTAATTCATTTACCTCCACCTCTAATATCTTCACCTTTTCTCTTAGGTCTTTTATCTCTCTACTATTCTCGGTCAGCCTTTCTGTCACTATTCCCATCTCTTCTCTTATAGATGTCTTCATCTCCTTGAATTCCTTACATTGCTCACGAAGAATTTCCCGGATCTGGTCATTTTGTGACACTTCCTTTACAATTTCCCTTATTTTTTCCATTTCTTGCCATCCCAGCTGACCAGGCCCTGGGTTTGACTCCACTCCTCTAATTAATAGTAGCGTCGCCACAACCAGCGCTACCATCCCCATCGCCAAAACCCCCATCTGTTCAGTGACGTTGCCCACTATAACCTTCCCGACACCGAAATTGCACTTCACTAGCCTGCCAGCGGCCGATGACCGCCCGGTACTGCTGAATAGCGATTCCCATTCTTCCGTACACTTCACTGCACGTCTATTCACCTTGCTTGCTTGGTTGAAACTGATACGAGTGAAGTAGCTGTTGTAATATCTGGACAACAGTTTGACAGAAGGGAGATAGTATTACGTTGTCGAGATACTAACCTTCCGAAAATTCTTGAAATGCACAGTTATTATGATAGTTTGCAATATCGTTTAATATTATGTAGAGGCGAAGACAGTTATTCGATTAATATTTCCCAACATGACCCGATCAAAGGACAACCTATACGTAAAGCGGTGACATGCATGAATTACCTTTAAAGAATATTGACGAGACATAATTATTTAAATACGATACTTAGATCTGGAATGCTACAAAACCAGTATTTTGTAGATATGTGTGCTAAAATTGAACCGGAACGTTTAGCCTACATACGGAATAATAACACAAAACTACGAGCGAAGAATTACATCCATTTCCAAGATGCTTTGCGGGAAAATGAACATGTTGGAGATATCGGTCAGTTGGTCATATTGCAGTCTTCAAGGTGTGATGACTTATGTCAAAAAATATGGTAAACGTCATTTGTTCATTCCACTTATCAGTAATTCTAACTGGACTGAAATTAAAGAAAAATCTCCCAGAAAATACATCACCACAAAACAGACACGATATAGTGAACTGGAATTCAAAAATTAATGTTCCTAATTAAGAAAGAGACAATTTTTGGCCAAACTCGCTGCTATATGTACACTGTCGAATGGCAGAAACGTGGCTTGTCTCACATCCATCTACTATGGTTGCATAATAAGATTAGACCAGAAGAGATAGGCAGTGTAATTTCTGCAGAGTTACCAATTGACATTCTGATCCGACATTACATGATATCGTGTCAAAGCGCATGATTCATGGTCCATGTGGTGCTTTAAATGCAAATTTGCCTTGCATGCTCGAAGGAGTTTGCACCAAAAGATATCCAAAACATTTCCAAATCAACAAATGAGGTTCAACAATATCAATCTGGAAGATATATTTGCACCTCCGAGACAGTATGGCGAATTTTATCGTTTAGTGTACATAAAATATCACCTGCAATCTCTCACCTTGCAGTCCATGTAGAAAATGGGCAACGCGTTTATTTCACTGAATATACTGCCTCTGATACCGCCAATATTCCTCCGGATACAACGCTAACAGCATTCTTTAAGTTATGTGACGGTGAAGATTTTGCAACGACTCTTACTTATGGCGTAGTTCAAGTTATTGCACTTGGAATCAAACTAACAGAAAATTTCAACGGAGGAAATAGGTTTAGCTGGTTCATGGTTACGATTACATTAAAAGAGCTGACGCACTTGGACGAGTATGTATTCCATCCCAACTACAGTGAATGTTTTCATCTAAGGATGTTACTTCCTATTGTTAATGGTCCTACTTCTTTTCAATATTGAAGGACTGTAGAAGGAATTACTTACGACTCATTTCAGGAAGCATGCAGAGTCAAGGAATAGCTGGATGATCGTTCCCACTGGGAAAACACATTATGAGAAGCTGCTCTGTGTAGTTCGGCAAGGTAACTTTGATATTCGTTTTCCATCTTTATCGTCTTTTTGCAAGTTCCGGATCTATTGGGCCTTTGGTATACTCACTGGGAGAGCATGGCAGAAGACATATTGAACAGAAAGCAAAAAGAGGAACCATTACAAGAATTAAACTATGACACAAGTGTGTTTGATGAAGTGCTGACTGAAGTTACCATTACAGTCAATCCATTGCTAACAAATCTATCAAAGATTTTGGACTTCTACTCCCAAATAACTATACCTTACAGCCAAACAACAATATATACTTCAGGGATATGTCATATGATCGTCCTCGCCTCTTTCAAGAAGAACAACCGTCCAAACCACGATATGACACAAGCTTATGACACCATCATATCTAGCATCTCGAAGAAGGAAGGTATGATATTTTTTCTCGATGCCCCAGGAGGCACAGGAAAAACGTTCTTGATTAATTTGTTACTCGCCAAAGTGAGGTCTGGTGATAATATTGATCTTGCCGTCGCATCATCTGGAATTGCAGCCACTCTTTTGGAAGGGTGAAGAACAGCACATGCAACATTTAAACTTCCTTTGAAGGTCAGTGGTAATGATGGAAGCGTAAGTAATATTTTGAAACAAAGTCGCACGGCCAGTTTAATCCAAAATTGTTCTTTAGTCGAATGGGACGAGGCTACAACATCGTACAAGACTTCCGTTGAAGCTGTAGACAGGACCTTGCGTGATCTAAGGAATCGGAACACACCTATGGCTACACAGTTTTGTTCGCCGGAGATTTTCGTCAAATCTTACTAATTGTTACCAGAGGATCGAGAGCCGACGAAGTGAACGTTTCATTAAAAAGATCTTACATCTGGCCGGATATAACAAAATTGGAACTCAAAACTAACATGAGAGTAGTCTTATGTTCAGAAGATAATAGTCTGGTTGCTTATTTGTTACTTGGAGTCGGAAATGGAGATTCACCGATCATTTACGGGAAAATTACGCACAATCACGATTTCTGTGTTTTAGTAAGCAGCATTCAAGAATTGATTGATAACTTTTATCCTCTCATCTTCGACCTATCTAACAATTATCATTCATGGTTAAATGAAAGAGCAATATTATCGTCGAGAAACGAATAAGTTGTGAAATTAATGACTTGGTGATCTCCAAATTCACGTCCCAGGCTCATGTATATTACTCAGTAGGCGCAGTAGTCGATAGTGAAGAAGCTATTCAGCAGTCTACAGAAATACTAAATTCTTTACTTCCTTCTGGCTTGCCACTACCCAAGCTTATTTAAAAAGTGGTGGCGCCTATTATATTGCTACGTAATCTACAACCACCAAAAAACAACTATTTTAACTGGCTGTGGTACAGGAAAACCCGTCTTAGTACCCAGAATCCCTATGATTCCTTCAGATTCGCCTTATCATTTCAAACGAGTACAATTCCCTGTAAGAGTCTGCTTTGGCATGACTATAAACAAAACACAGGGCCAGACACTTAGCGAGAATGGAGTTGATCTCAGAGGAGAATGTTTTTCTCACGGACAGTTTTACGTGGCTCTATCGCGTGTTACATCAAAACGAAATCTTTTTGTGGTCGCTGCTGGAGGGAAAACGACTGATGTCGTATACAAGGAACTCCTTAAGACCTCGGTTAAAAGTAGCCTATCACCTTGCATTCATAACTATTCCCAGGCAAAGCCGGGGAGGGTTGCTAGTTCTATTATAGATTAAGAACGCCTAAAACGTCCTCTACTTCCTCTCAAAATAGGGATTAGGAGTCAGATTCATAAAGTAGGTAAGGGTTACGAGAACATTGGAAGGAAATGCGAACCTTTAACGGAACCAAACAAGCACATTCATCTGTCTCACAGGTACAGAAAAACTATCATACAAACCATTCCTTCAACACATAAAAAGTAAAGAAGGAAATTATAATATACAATATTATTTGTCATCAGAAAAAATAACATACGACGAGAGAAAAAATACCCAAAGCAGATTAAAAATAAAAACATAGGAGGGGGTGAACAGTAATATAATATAAATTATCACCTAAATACTTATTTAAAAGTAATTTTGAAGACGTGTGATCTCATAACAGAGTAAAACAAATATCAAATTAAAAACAATAGAATTAGTCTCGTGAGGACATTAAATTTACAGAAAGAATCCGATACTCAAAGAATGGAATAAAAGAAATCACACCACTCAAATAGTTACATAGACAATAAAACCTTTAACCTCGAAATAGATTATGGTCCTTACGAGAAAACCAGAATGCGTCACACTGGCTGCGACAATTAATTAGCCCCTAAAGTAAGGAACCAACCAACGTTGTGACATGGCGATCAATAGACAAGGCTAAGTGCGCACTAGAGGAGGTAGTGAGCAAGTGTTACGGTAACACGCTCCCGGCTAAAATATAGCTCAAAATAAACTTTTGGTGACTCGGATACTTGAGGTGTGGATATGGACAACTCCTGCCTTTCTAATGAATAGAAGGTGGACTTAAGCAAATGATTGATAATTTCTGTTAGAAAATACATCAGATATCAACAAATAACTCAGTGGTTGTATCAAAGAAAGCTCATACAGTGAAATTATAACCATAAATTTGCACTATAAACTTCCTTAATTGCGAGACTTGAGCTGAAGATACCACATGAGTGTCGTCACTCACTAATTCTACAGTGACAGGAGTAAGGAAACGAACAACATTTTGAGGGGTATACCATTTAGAGACAATATACTGGATATTCGTGCAACGGCGTCGCTTACGAAATGCAGGCGAGTGTGTGTTTTTTGAGAGTTCTGGCACCTCGGCCACCGCTCTACAGCTGGAATTCCCAGATGACGATATCTTTTGAACCAATGAAGCTAGAGACTTGTACAAGGTGTCAAATTACTCGGATGGACTCCCCCTTTCTTATGAAGAACTTATGTTTACCCCCAATAATATAATCTACCCCTATCCAGGGGTGAAATAGTAATTTTCAGTAAACTCTTTTTCCGATGTATAACAGATAAAAGGTTTTTCACTCTGATATGAATTAAACTTTGCTCAACATGTATCGAATGAATGCAACTTAACACGAGTATGAATCAATATTTTTTGGTTTTGTACGCATGCGCACGTGTAGCTTTTGTAAGAGGATGAGCTTTTTAAATGATTATTTGTGGATGAGTTATTTTTTTAAAATTCAACCAAAGGACCCAAAACTAATAGGTCATTGGCATTTCTATATCTTGCTAACCAATGATCGGAGAGACTTGTGTCAGGTGCCATAGGACTCAGGATGGTTAACCATTTTCCCACGGTCAATGAATTTAACAACAACAAAAAACAGCAAGGTCATCGACCTGAGATTTTATAAACTAATCATTGGAGAGGGTCACGTGAGGTGTCCTAGGATTCAGGATGCTCAACTCTTTTCCATGATCAATGAATGAAGACCCAAAATGTCAATGTCATTGACCTGAGATTTTATGAACTCATAACCGGATTTCGATATGTGAGGTATGAAATAACTCGGGGTGTCGTCCCCCCTTTTGAATGTAGTATTCATTTTTTCAAAAGTTTTGACAAAGGGCCTAACTACACATTTGGAAAATTTTGATTTATTGTCTTTTTAATTTTACTTTATATTTAATGTATTACGAGTATTTATATAATTTGTTATTACCATTTATATTTTATTTTTGTTAAAAGGGGCTAACTACACTTTTGTTGATATTTCCTGAACCCATGATTGCTTTGGACGTGCGTGGTCTTACATTACTCGAGATGAAGCCCCCCCCCCCCCCTTCGCATGACCAAAAAGACCCAAAACGACAAGGTCATCATCGGCCTGAGATTTTATAAAATAATAATCGGAGAGGGTCACGTGAGGTCTTATATTACTCAGGATGGTTAACCCTTTTCCATGACCAATGAATTATTCAAAACACCCGAAATGGCAAGGTCATTGACCTGAGATTTTATAAACCACTAATTGGAGAGACTTGTGCAAGGGTTCGTTCTAGTCATGATTACGCCCTCTTTACTGTGGATTTTTTATTTTTTAAATTTTAGTAAAATTTAAGGTCATTGACCTGAGATTTCTTGAACCAATTACGTTAGAGACGTAAGCAAGAATTTAAATTAAATGTAATATTTTCAATGTTTATGATCTTTATTTTTTAGATTTTACCAAAGGATTTAACCACAAGGTTATAGACCTGATATTTCTAGAACCATTAATGGTAGGGACTTGAGCAAGGATTTAATTTTGTCCATGTAATATTTTTAGCCTATTTTCAATTTTGAAAAAATAGGCTTATGAGATCACCTTTTGTCCGTGTGTGTGTGCGTGTGTGATTCGTGTGTTTGTCCCCCCCCCTAATAAAATCTAAACGGCTGGAGCGATTTTAATGAAACTCGGTAAGTTTATAGCACAATTCCGGGCGACCGCAACCGTGCCCTTCAAATTTTGTTACGAAACACCAATCCAACATGGCGGCTGTGCGAAATATTTCACCAGCATTCAATATCTCCGAAACTATTACCGATATTACCCTGACATTTTGTATGATGATAAAGGGAACTACTATAAGTTCACTTATGTGATCTTTGAAAACCTGGTAACTACAAAATCAACATGGCGGCCAAGCGAAGTTGCGACTTTTAAATAGACGTTTCTCGCGATTTAAGCAACCAAACGCAATGAAACTTGGTACAGTATATGTTTATATACATTGTAATGCACAGACATCTAACTTCGTTCAATTGTTTACATAACCACAAGATGGCGGATGTGCGAAATATTTCACTGGCATTCTATATCTCTGAAACTATTAGCGGTATCTCCCTGAAATTTTGTACGGAGATAAAGGGCACTACTGGAAGTCCATCTATGAGTCTCTCAAAAACCGGTTAACTACAAAACGAACATGGCGGCCAAGTGAATTTGAACATTTTAAATAGACCTTTCTCGCGATTTAATGTTCCAAACGCACTGAAATCTGGTACAGGAAATATTTATACTCATTGTAATGCACTGTTATCTAATTTAGTTCAATTGCTTACATAACCTCAAGATGGCGGCTGTGCGAATTTTAAAATAAAGTTTTTATTTCTTGTGATGTAGTCATGCGATCGAAGTGAAAGTTTGAATAATGAACCTACGCAATAATTTTCCTTTAATGGTACATGACTCTATGGCCTAAACATTTAACAATCCAACATGCCGACCATCCGAAATATTTAGACGGCTCTGAATATCTACGAATCTATTATAGCAATCAAACTGAATTTTTTAATGTTCATAGGGGCTATGAACTTAAGTTCACCTATTGGACTTTAAATAACCTGGTGATCACAAATCCAACATGGCGGTGAGGCGAAGTATAAATATTCACATGGACGTTTCTCGCAATTTAACCATCCGAGTGCAGTGAAACTTGGTACAGTAAATCCTTATACGAATGGTAATCCACTGGCATCTAATTTATTTCAATTGTTCCCATAACCTCAAGATGGCAGCTGTGTTAAATTTTAAAATCTCCTTGTTACTTTCTGTGTTCTAATTATGCGTTTGAAGTTTGAATACTACACGTACACAATAATCTGCATGTAACAGTACATTACTCTAGGACCTACATATATAAAATCCAACATGGCGACCATCCAAAATATTTAGTTTGTTCTCAATATCTACGAATCTATTACAGCAATCAAACTGAAATTGTGTATGTTGATAGTGGCAATTAACATAAGTAGGATATATGAAAATAGGCTGTATAGTTCTTCACGGAACTACTTGTTTCTTGGTCAACTCTTGTTCTCTTTAGACGTGGACAGCATTAGGATAACCCAGGTCTAGGGTGATAATACTATATCGACATTTAGGGTTTCCCAACACGCTGTTGTGTTAGGGAAAATGTGAGTTAACGAATAGTTATGACAAACTCTACACACACGCGACACTGGACTGAAGCAGAGGTTGTGGGAATCTTTATCAGCAGAAATATAATTCCTTTTTGATACCACCCAGACTACATACAGTCCCTGGCGAGCTAATTATTTATTTGGACACTCCTGGCACAAAACGCCATACGCTAAATACATAATAATACCGTAAGATAAAGGGTGTAGAGACCTTTTGTTTGAGGTAACATGCAACTCTATAATTTTTAGTTAAAAATATAGCCTACTTTTCAAATAAAATAAATATCTCAAAAATCTAAAAGTACAATTTTTTGTTTTATGAATAAAGGACAGAGAGACTTTTGTTCAATCCATCATACATCTTTCTATGATTTATAGTTTAAATGCTAACTTAACCAAACCTATGAGGTGTGATCAAAAACTTCCAAGATAGTGGCCACTTCTCCGCTTTCTCAAATGCTATACGTAAACAAACCTTATGGACATACAGGTAGCTGAGTAGTGCAGGAGAATCATCAACAACAAAAGCATTTCTACAGAAAAGAAATAATTGATAATAAATGTGGATTTAGGTACTAGAGATTATTTTAAAAGCCTTTGTATGGAGATTTATGGAAGTGTAACAGGGCTTTTTAATGCATTAAAAGAAGAGAATTCAATTTGTTAAAATGTGGTGTTACAAGAGAATAATGCATATTAGATAAGTACATGGAGTAATAAATATAGAGGAATGAAAAGTTGTTTTGGCGTCTTTCAACGAAGAGGAGAGAGAGGTTGGTAGGACACTTACTAAAATATCTAGGAATAGCAATCTTAGTTATGGAAAGAAGGGTTGAAACCAATACTGTAAGGGTAGATCAAGGTAAGAATATATTAAACTGCCTCGGATGTAAGGTGTGCTAGCTATGTAGGGATACAACAATTAGCTTAGAACTGGAAAGGTATGGATAGCTGTATTAAACCAGTGAAAAGACTCAAGTCAACGACAACAGCAAAATCATGTCTACAGAAAGGAAATAATTGACATAAAAATTGATTTAGGTATTTGAAGTAAATTTAAAAGCCTTTGTATGCCGCATGGTGCTTTATGGAAGTTAAACCAGGACTGAGAACGTATTAGAAAAGAAATGTGTTACAGGAGTATAACAAATATTAGATGGTAACAAATAAAGACAAATGAAAATGAGGATGTGAACCCGTGAACAAGGTGGTGATGTGTCCGGTAAATGTAGCGGAGGAATGTAGTTGGGGTGGAAGTGCTGGCTCAGGTAGTGGACCCAAACCCAGGGGTCAAGGTAAATGCGAGGTGCAAACCGCACAACAGATGTCTTCCACAATCACCTGATTTGTGCCAGAAGGAAGTCGACTGCAAGCTGGCGGCGCGCAGGTTTTCCTAGTGAGGGCTATGCGAGTCAAGGAGACCGCCGACCCCAGCTAAACTGAGCGGTTGCTTGTCGCCGCAGATTGCGGGCAAAACCAGTTCAGATTGCAAATTTCGAATGTGACTTCTGACGCCAGCAATGTGTAAAATCTACATAACTCACGGCTTAACATTCTGTCGCATAATTCCTTATCACAAGAGACACGGAATCCCGCTATGCTGGCCTCTCGTAGCCTCTTGCCATACCCACGCCGAATCAAGTGGCTCGGCTTTCCGCACTTACAGGAATATTCCTGTACAAGAATGGTATACTAACAGTCCGTCATTAATCATCTCGCGTGCATTTTTTTAAATTGATATAGGACTCATTTTCGCGAGTTATGTAATCTGAGCTGTTATATCGCATTCGACTGACTCTCTTATTCTTTGCATACAACGTTTTTGGCTGATTGCACTGGTGTACACAAGTCACTGAACTGCGCGGCGTTATGCTTAAAAATATCTGACTTGAATACTTTACTAGAAAAGGGAATGACAGCCGAGTTAGGTGAAGACCAGTTTAAGTCTGCAGAAGCGTAGGACCAGGAGAAAATGTATAATTTATTAGGCTGATCTCGGAACGTAGAATAAAGAAAGTGAAGAGAACGTTGATTGGCGCAAATTATTTGTAATTTTGGAATCGATTGGAATAAAATGGAGTAATAGGTGGATATCTACAGTTAATACTGAAACTATTTGGCAGTTATTACATTTTTGGACATGAGAGGGAGACTGGTATTTAGAAATATGTAAGGTGGGACTGCATCTTGTTATTCGAACTTTTCAATCTATCCATTGAGCAAATAATGCAGGAGACATGAACAAAATGGAAACCAGACATAAATGATCAAGTCAAAGTTATGTCGATACAGATATTTTCTAACGGGATTTATCTTGGCCGATCTTCCGGCTGATTTGAATGTCATTCAAACTAGTATGAGTTTATTGTTTATAAAAGATGATGATAATTGTTGATTAAAGGGACCTATCATCTGGGTTATCGGCCCCTATCTGAGAAAAGTGTCTGTTGTTAAATCAATGTTTGTGAAACAGAGATAATGGAATGCAGCGGGAAGAAGTGAAATAACAAACTGGATTGATTTCCATTGCCAGATGAAACGCTGAAGGCAGTTGCTGACTCTTGTTACTTGGGTAGCAACAAGCACTTTGCTATGAAGATACCTGATGGGTTGGCATATGCTGACGTCAAATAGAGATGTAGGTAGTAGGAAGTAATTTTTGAAGCCATGGTCTGGAGCGTGGTGCTATATGGTTGTGGAACTTGGATTCTTTCTACTTCAGAAAAGGAAATATAAGAGCATTTGAATGTGGAGTTATTGGAGACTGGTGAAGATGATATCTGCCAGATAGAGTAACAAGAAGTTCCGTGATGAAGAGCCTACTTCTCTTAAAATTTAAGATCCATGCCAATGATTAATCTATATGGATCTATCTAGAATAATGACGAAATTAAGTTGGTAATATCGAAATTTCTAATTAGTTCGAAATACTGTATACCTGGCATAATGTAGCCTAATAGAGAACTACAGTTGGCAGCCCTGGTGACTGAATATATTCTTAGTGCCATCTCTTAAGGTACAGAATACAACCTTTGGCAGAAGTCCAATGGATAGCGTGGACGTTACTGCAGTTAAACATTGGATCTTACAGCGCGCGTAAAATCATGTCGGCAACAATGACATACATGTATTGGTCAGTAATAATCTGAAATAATATGATCTATTGTTGTGTCAATTTTGAATGAAATCCATTAGTTAGTATAGAAGTTACATGCATTTTAAAAATTGGACCTATCAGCAGGCTACTGTAGAATCATGTTGGCAGCATTGGCTTAGTTACTCCAAATTAATCTAGAATGCCGGGTACTATACGTGTGCAAAGTTAGAGCTATTGGCTTGCATACTTTATGATATATTGATATTAGGGTAACAAAAATAGAGACAGTATTTAATAACAGTTGACAGCCCTGGTTACTCTTAAGTATCGGCGTAGTCATATCTGTTATGGTACACATAGCACACACGAAATTTGGTTGAAGTGCAATTGATAGAATAGAACTTACATGTATTTAAATTTGGACCTCTCAGCAGGCTTAGAATCATGCTGGTAGCACTGACGTATATAAGTTATTCCATATTAATATAAAATGTCAGGTACTATACGTGTGCCTAGTTTAAAGCTGTTGGCTTGCATACTTTCTGATATATGGGTATTTGGATTTAAAAAATCGAGAGAATTTTTTAACAGTTGGCAGCCCTGGTGGCTCTTAAGAATACGCTCAGACATAATCGTTTATGTACACATAGCACATACGAAATTTGGTTGAAATCCAATTGATAGAGTAGGAGTTATATGTATTTAAAATTTGGACCTATCAACAGGCTTATAGTCATTTTGACAACACTGCCATGTATAGCCTTCTGGAGATTAAACTGCAATATTATTATCTATACGTGTGCCAATTTTGAAATAGCTCCCATTCATACCTTTCATGATATCCAACATGGAGCTCAAATTACAATTGCGATTTTTCAGCAGTTGGTAGCACTGGCATCATTTTCAAATATGGTCGTGAGATATTCAGGTATAGATCTTTACTCCTACCAAATTTTGTTTCGATTGCTACAGCCGTTTAGGAGTTGATAGGGGGACACACACACACAGCCAGACAGACAGATACACATTTGCCCGATCTCATAAGTCTACTTTTTCCTCATTTTTGCAAAATGTGAAAAGTAGGCTAAAAATGAAGGGTAATGTGATCAAAGGGGATGGGGTATATGGTTCTGGCGAGTGGTAATGAAAGGAAGGGCCACACTAGTCGGGCACATACTGGGGCACCAGGAATAACAAGTTTTCAGTAGTTATGGAAGTAAGGTTCGTAGACATGAATTATAGTCGTTAAGCAAGATTAGAATATGTCGAATAGATTACTTCAGTTGTAGGGTGTGGTGGCTATGTAAATACGAAACTATTTTCTCCAGATTAGGAGACAAGGATCGCTGCATTGAATCTCAAACAACAATAATGTACCATTTTCACTCAGCATGTTAGCAGCCTGTGGGAAAGCCCACCTCAATTATGCGCAAATACAGACGGTATTACTTTAAAATGCGCAACGGTGATCCATAGGCAGAAAGTCAAGCAAGGTTGCAAAGTGTAGAAACTTAGAACGTCTTGCTCTTTATTGCAACCGGCATCTAAATATCTAGAGACTTTGGATCGGAAGATTGTGGTGGCTTATGTACGATACCAATACCCTCATGCTCTCTGAGCTATGGCTCCTAATTCACCAACAAGACACACTATATTGTCGGTATTATATATACACAGTTCAATTGAATTAGTGGAATATGTTTTGTAACGTCTGATATGGGAACGCTATTTAGCACACGGGGTACAAATGGTCGTACAGCAGACCTTGAGACATTAGTGACACAAGGTAGAAGAAAATCAACTTGATGTGCCATCAAGATGCGAAGCCATGTATTTTACTGTCAGGTGACCCCTCCAAACAATGTGCGTATTGTTGTGGCAGAGTGTCGTTGTGAGGTATACAGACTGCAGCAGTCATTTGTTCCGGTGGTTTTCATCTCTGCACATGCCATGAGACAACTACAGGTCGAAAGTTCTGACACATTGCTTCGGGAATGGAGGACTTTTCGTGGTGTTTCCGCAGACCTCATAGCTTGTGGAATCGCTACAATAGATATAGATGGCGCACAAGCTCGGTTGGATGAGGTCTTCAATGCATTACGTCCCCACTGGATGAGCTATATCTGGCCATTCTGCATTGAGGCGTCATCGGGCCACTGCCAGAGAACTGCTGCAACAAAACCTAAGGAGGAGCACTGGATTCTAGGTGACTGAGCAGACGTTGAGGGACAGGTTACGAGAAGTGTCTTTACAACCGCGACGTCCAGTTCAGGTGCCCCACTTTACGTCGTAACATTATGCAACTCACCTTCGGTTTGCACGTACCCACGCCAACTGGACACTTCGCCAATGGGGACCTGTCTTATTCACTGACGAGCTCAGATTTCCTCTGACGCAGCATGATGGCTGTCAACATGTATAGAGACGCCGCTCCGTGGTGAGCAGTATATGCCAAATGATGTTCAGCAAGTCGACAGATTCTGGCAAGTTTCTGTGTTAATGTGGGGTGGTTTCAGTATTGACAGCCGTATGGATCTTGCTCTCGTCCGTGGTTATCATACCACTGGGGCGGACTTCGAGCTGATCCTGATGCAGCATGTGGCGATTGCTGTATGCGATGTTGGCCCTGCCTTCGCACTGAAGCATGATGATATCAGGGCGTTTGCCACCATCATCACGAGAGATGTATTGCGTGAACTGGACATTCAAGTGTTGGAATGACTAGCGGTGAGTTCCGAACTTAACCCCACCGAGCATGTGTGAGATATGCTTAACAAGGGTTCGTGGCCGTCCTGTTCCAGCACAGACTCTCCAAGACCTCGAACAGGCTTCTTAGGGTGAATTGGATTTGATACTGAAAATACCTTCGTAGACTTATATTGAGCATGCCATTGAATTGCCAAGCTGTGATCGACGCTCATAGAGGGCATTCATGATGCTGAAGCTCTCAAACGGTAATAACTTCTCCCCTAAATGCCTGGAGGAGCATCTCATCTTTGGGGTGTTCCCCTTTCTGTTGTGCAAATGGTCAGTAATTCAACGATGATTTGTTTAATCTTCAGCAGTTAAGATCAAAGATTTATTTGGTTGCATGCCTAGCTGTGAAACGTTGTCTTATAGACCACAGCCTACCTTCCAAAACATGTTTCGCTCTTTCATTTGTACGGCGTATATGTAATTGCAAAATATCCAGACTCTATGAAAAACATATGATTGAGAAGTCAAAATAAATTCACTTCCCGGTAATATTTGAAGACTAATTTCCTGGTAGCGACATTAATGATAGTGTCCCCCAATCATAATAATTCACTACTTAGAACTCTGTGTCTCGATAGTAGTTTTCCACTTACCATGATAATGTAGGGCACAACAAACTGATTATACTATTTATTTCAGCCAGATATGTCCAGACGCGTTGAATCCTGCTGCAAGAAAGTTTTACTCAATAGGTGATTGTGGAAAATTAACTAAGAAACAAAATGTGGAGACAAACATGTTAAGCCATAGCACTGAAACGACACACATATGTGACGTCTGTAAAAGAAGTTATTCCCAGTTAAGATATCTTAGGCAACACATGGTAATTCACAGCGGCAGAAAGCCTTATTGTTGTAGCGTATGCGAAGCTACTTTTGTCCGCAAACAAACCCTGAAGACACACATGCTCATCCATAGCGGCAATTGCTGTAGCATTTGCGATGCTACGTTCAAAGACAGAGAAAATTTGAAGTCTCACATGCTCATCCATACTGGCGAGAAGAAACATTCATGTATCATATGTGAAGCTAAATTTCTCCGTCAAGCCGACTTGAAGAAACACATGGTAATCCATAGCGGAGTGAAGCCACATTCCTGTAGCGTATGTAGAGCCAATTTCAACTTTAAGGGAGAATTGAACAAACACATGCTCATCCATAATGGCCAGAAGAAACATTCATGTACCGCATGTGAAGCTAAATATCTACGTAAAGCAGACTTGAAGAAACACATGGTTATCCATAGCGGAGAGAAACGCATGTAGCATGCGGTTTAATAGAACTTTTAAGAGAGAGACATGCTCATCCATAGCGGTAAGTAGAAACATTCATGTATCGTATGGGAAGCTAAATTTCTCCGCCAAGTATCTAGACACAAATGAATATCCATAGCGGAAAGACCCCATACTCTTGTAACATATGCGTAGCCACATTCGGCCTTAGTGAAATTTGAACAAACACCTGCTCATCCATAGCTAGTATGAAACATTCATGTAGCGTCTGGGAAGCGAAATTTCTCCGCTAAGAATAGTTGAAGACACACATCCGAATCCATGGCGGAGGGAAGCCATATTCATGAACCGTATGTGAATCATGTATCCAGAAATGTCATTTAAACTCATACATGCTAAGACATAACGGCGAGATGAAGCGTTAATTAAGCGTATGCGAAACCAATTTTTTTTTCTAAATGGAGCATTAAAAAAAAAATATCAATCCATAGCGGTGTGAAGCCATATTCATGTACCACATGTAGATACACATATTAAAGCATGGTGGGGAGCAACTGTAAAGGAGTTTCATCGAAGCATAAGTTATTCTGAAACATGATTTGATGACATAAATCCTTTATCATAGAGGCGAATAAACATTCCTACATAGTACATACGATGCCAAATTTCCTCAAGTGAGCGAACAGGTACCACGTTTTAATTCATGGTGACATAAATACTGTATATTGATGTAGTAAATGCGAAAACAAATATGCTTCTGTGGGACTTTGAGACATACTTTCTAATAATAACCGCTAAAATACTTATTCATTAAACATTGGATATATAACTCATCTTTTTAACTCAAGTACTACAGTCTGTTGTTGATGTTAAAGTTTGAATCATGGCTCTGTGAGCACGAGTTCATAGGTCTTATCGTGGCATCCAATCCGAAGTCGTTGGATTTTACATGCCGGGTGGCATAGGGAGCAACCCTTTGCAACCACGCTTGACCTTCGTGATTGAATCACTAAGTTGCATATTTTAATATAGGCATCTATTCTTGAGTTTACATACTGGCGGCTTATATGTAGAATAACCAGGATACTTTGCTATTGTTCTACGGTTTCGTCTCGACATTACTACCGTTACATCTCTAGATAAGTTCATAACCACCACACCTTGCAATCAAGCTGTTATTTTAACCTTAGATTTACCCCTACAGTTCTTATCCTAGACACTTCCTTCTATAACTAAGTTTGCTATTTCCAGGTGTCATTGCATGTGTCTTACTAATCATATTATCTGTGTTACCAGTTTCGAGAAACATCACTCTTCATTTCCCTTAATTTCTTACTCAATCTACACATCTCATATTCTTCATTCTCTTGTAACACCACATTTCATAATCTTCAGTTCTTTTATTTTCTGCTTGGGCAACAGTACAAGTTTCAATTCCTCAGAGTACCAATACCCAGAAGAAGCGTTTAAGAAAAGACTTTCTAATACCAAATCTATGTATGATGTGTGTGAGTTTCTTCCTCAAGAGGGAGTCCATACCTTTTAAAATGTCATTCATATGCTGTGATAAATCGGCTATGATTAATTTTTTATTTTTTAATTCCTTGTTCAATGTATATATTAAAATTATGGGTGATCAGTTGCAGTCTTGCCTTACACCTTATTGAATGCCAGATGCACCCTTATGTCCTTCAGCTCGTCTAATTGCTGTCTGGTTTCTGTATAGATTGATGATTACCCTTTTATCCATGCACTTTATTCCAATGCTTTTGACTCTGTCAAACAACTGCCATCAATCAGCGTAATGTCTAAAGTGCCATGAACGAACTCCTATCTTTCCTTAATCTATCTTTAATAATCAGTGTAAAACTTGTTATAGCCAACTTTGTACCTACTTCTCTCCTGAGACGGTTCCTGTCTTTCTAGATCCTAGATCTTACAAGATCCTAACTAGATGGATCTTTGAAGCAGGAGCGATCACGCTTATTGTACTAAGATCTCCCCATTTAACAGCTTCTGTTTACTTCGGTATAGGGATGAAAACATTCTTTTTAAAATCAGAGAATACCTCAGCTGTCTCTCAAATCCTAAATCAAAACGGAATAACCAGATCCATTTCTAGAACAAGATTTTCAAACTCTTTACCTCTATACAAACGCTCTATGAAAGCTTTTCGTCTATTAACCAATTCTTCACTATCTGTGTTTCGACATGCTGTAACTTCTTATCCTATTTCAAACAATTTTATAGACGTTTCTATCCTGCCTTCACAATCCTATCCCTTGCATTCCTGTGCCTTCACCCTTTATCCATAAATTCTAGTATATACTTAGTGATCCATGGTTCCTTGCCGATTTTCCCCTTTGTAACCTTTTATTCTGCTGCGATTTTCGTTAATCCATTACCCAGATTGCCTATTCCTCTGCATTTGAAGTTTGTTCAAAGATTTTCAATAGTCCTTCTCGTACACACCTCTTGGATCTTTTGATCACTTCCTTCTCTTTCAGTTTGTATATTGTCCGCCTTTTTCGGCTTTCTCTTCTCATCTGTTTCTTCAGCTTTGATCTACATTTCATAACAACCAGATTGTGGTCAATGTTTTGTCAGGTCCGGGATATGTTTGTCAATCCAGAATCTGGTATATGAATCTCTCCTTAACCATAATGAATTCCATTCGGGAACTTCCTCTATCACCTGGTCTCATCCATGTGTATATCCTTCTATTGTAGTTATTGAATAATATGCTAGCTATGACCAACTTGAGTCGGGTGCAGAATTTTGTCAGCCTACTTCCTCGACCATTCCTTTCACCTAATACAAAATTTCCTACTATCTTCCGTTCCCATCCTTTTGCCACAAGAGCACTCAAATCTCCCATTACTATACCACTTTCGTCACCATTGACATAACTCAGAATTTCATCTCTTCGATGACTATTTCTTCGTCATCAGCTTACCTGGTAGTCATAAAGACTAGTATTATTGTGTTACACGTGGATTGTGTATGGATTTCAGTTACAATAATCATTTCACTATATTGCTCATAATTGTCCATCCCCTGTCCACATTTTCTAGTCAATATGAGACCCTCCTCTGCGTAGCCTTTGTTTGATTTAGTGCTTATGATCCTATGATCACCTAACCAAAAGTCCTGTTTTATCCTTTTAAGCGTACTTCACTTATCCCAACTAAACCCAACATGTCCATTTCTCTTTCCACGTTTTCTAACCTTCCACTACCATTCACACCTCTAATATTCCACGCTCCGATCCGTAGAGTATCAGATTTACTCTGTGTATGTTTATAATACGGTACATCTTATTGGTGATATCTGTCAATTTAGGCCATTGTCACCTATGATATTATTTCTGTTATCAGTCTCTTCTTAGCTGCTTGCACTATCTGGCGGCAAAATTTTTCTGTTTCACCCATCATCTCCTTGTACCGTGATGCCGACCTGACCTGCTTCTATGTGTGGTGATCTCCACATGTAGGAAGATCCTTCCTACACTTGTGAAGTATTTTATGGTTGTGAACTGCTCCATTTCCCGTAATATAAATATTTTTTTCCCGTTCAGTTGTTTATTATTTACCTCTCGTCATTGCGTGTGTTATGTTACTATGTTTTTCTGGAAACCTTTCTGCGTATTGGTGAGTCACTAATATCTTTATCTTATTGTATTTTTGTTTGTTCGAGTGGATTTATCTTTTCTTCTTCGCTAGTTCCCTCCATGTGTTGCACTAAATCTGGCCACTTCTTTCCCATGGGTACTTATGTTATTTTGTCCGGTGTTTCATGATGCGGTTGAGTGAAGTTTCTTCGCATTTCCACCATGCCTGCAATATCCGAATGTTCTTATGTCCTGGTTTATTGGTATTTGCCCCGTTAAGTTACTAAGTGGTGTGACTTTGTGCTCGTTGCTGCGGCGCGTCAGGTTATGAACCAGTACGGTCTCGTCCATTTTTAACTCAATCAATGCGCTTATTATGTATGTGTCACCATGGAAGAATACTGAAGGATTTTGTATCGTTTGTGTGAGATTTTGGTACGTTTCATACACAAATCTGTATCACTTTTACCCCCTATCTTATTCCACTGCACTCATCCTAATTTCTGTATTCGACCCTTGCCTATGGTATATGTGCTTCACTTTGTTTCTTATAATTATTTATTTAATTAAATCTCTCACTTCGAAGTGTTTTATTTATGTAAGTACTTTTACAGACGAATAGCGCCAATCTCGCTGGTCATCTTGACTATGCGTCAGCTACCCCAAATTTTTCGCGTTTTAAATTTTATCTACGTGTGGTCCGCGGGAAGAATGTGTTCGGCGGCACATACAAAAAGTTTTCAATAAATTGATAATTTGAGAGCGATTTGCGTTGAACGATAATATTGAAAGTGACGAGCATAAATTAGGAGGTAGGGCCATGGCACTATACTTGGAGATGAAGTTTAATGTGTCAATAGACAAAGCGCAAATCTCATATGACTCAAAAACAGCTACGGTAGTTCCCTTATATTTAGGGGAGGGAAATGATTTGAATTGGGCAAGTACAGGCTGGTCGTACGTAGACAGATGGAGCATCTCATTTGCGATTACTTGCGGAACATTGGGGTAAATTTTTCATGGTTAAATGATAGGCATCATGGATTCTGGCAAGTCTCTTCATGCAAGAGCCAGAAGTTATCATGATTTTAAAATATTCGCGAAAAGTTAGACAAAGGAATTTTAGTCAACGTCGTAGTTACAGAATCTGCGAAAACCTTAGATGTCGTGCGGCCTGCCCCTTGGTGTGTGAGGTAGCGTACCTGCCTCGCACCCGGAGTCCCCGGATTTGATTAGGTTCGATTCCTGACTCCATCAGTGATTTTAGAAACTATCATGTGGGCTGGAACGCGGTGAACCCAGCCACGTGAAAACAATTGAGTAGCTGACTCACAGAGAGGCAGCCACCCGGTCACGGAGACAAAGATTAACGGCTGAGGGGACCCCACGCTCTGACCAGGTTTCACCTCATAATCTAGTGATCAAATGGCTGGTCGGTTGGTAGGCGTACGCCCTCCATGGACTGTCGAGCCACGGGGTATGGGTTTTTTAATGTCGTACCGCATGACATTCTACTCCATAATTTAGCTTCAACGAAGATTGATAGAAGAGTTATTTTATGGATCCAAGAATTTTTGAGGGGTGGTTCTCCGAAATTGATAGGTGAGGGCCTATTATTTTATGATCTTACCGTAACGTCGCGTATCCGTCAGGATAGGGTGTTCAAACCCTTGATAATTTTGACGTTTAAAAATGACTTGCGAACAGGTATTCGTGTTGACTATTGTTTGTTTGCGCGTGATTGAATATAAAATGAAAATAATTACATGAATTGTAGTGTTATGAAAATAGGAAAAGGGTGAAGGCAAGATTTTCGATATAACATGTTTTTTATATTTTCATTAATATACTCTCTATATTCATAGTACTACATAAATAACCCCTGGCACCACAACCCGTGAAGGGCCTAGGCCGACCAAGCGACCGTTGCCCAGCCACTCGGCCTGCTGATTTTGGGGTGACGCGTGGTCAGCGCATCGTGTCCCCTCGCCGTAAATCTTGGCTTTCGTGATCGGGGCGCTACCTAACTGTCAGAGAGTTACTCAATTTTCCTCACGAGGCTAAGTGCACCCCGTTCCAGCCCTCATATCAGTTTCTTAAATCCCTGATGGAGCTGGGAATCGAACACGGGGCCTCCGGGTGAGGAACAGGCGCGCTTCCCTAACACCACGAGGCCATCCATCATAGTAATGCATGCTCTTAACTAATTTCATACAATTGTGTAATTATAATACACGGTATATTTCTTCCTATATATATATATTATTTCCTGATCTTGATTTTCCTTCATTGCTGTTATGTCCCAAGAGTTCACGAAATGTTAAACAAATTTTGTGACTAGATAGACTTATGAATCGGCCAGTATCCTGCTATGGAAACACTCTTTATTAAAATGTTTCTCCAGCTATTCACTGCACTACACTCAAATATTATATGGTCCACTGTTGGAGTTCCTTCGTTACAGGAACACTATGGACTGCGTGCAATGTTAAGTCTGTGTAGATACGAGTTGATATTTCGATGTTCTGTTGCAAAATTTGGCGTGAGATTAATTTTGCTTGTTAATCTACTTTGTCCTCTTCTGACGAATTCCTTTGTGATAGTTAATTTTGAAGATTCTTCCCATTTCTGCTGTCATTCATTAGTAGATTCTCTCCAGAGGCCAGGTGTTTCTGATTGGAGTGGTAATTATGTTGTCGAATCAGATTTGATTTAATTTTGTTGCTTCATTTGCTAGTTCTTCTGCCAACACGTTGCCTTGTAATCCTATTTGTGTTTTAATCCACTTAAACGGTATACTCCAATTGTTTGTGACTAGCGTTGCCGTATTTTCTTTATTATCTCAATTTCGTGATTGGGTTGCAAATACTTGTAGAAGAAGATAGATGCAAATATGTAGGTGTTATCGTAAGGAATGATATGACATAGTGTTATCATATAGGATGTGTGGTATCTAAACCTTACAAATCCCTGCACTTTGTAATGAGGGTATTGAAAGGAAGTAGTACCTCTGCTAAAGACTTAGAATATTTGTTACTCGTAAGACTTATTCAGTAATACCCAACGCTTGTTTGGGATCAATATCGAGTAAGGAGCGTAAAGGATTTGGAAATGTGAACATTTCTTTAGCAATGAGCAAAGTGGGCGTTCCTTCCCTCTTGGTACCGTAGCAGCACATGGACTCGCTCGCATATGATACTCTCAACGTACGCATCTGCCATCAGGTAACAATTGCAGTATATTTGAATCGTGAGGCACTTAAGTTATAATAAAGAACTACCTTAGCAGAGCAAGAAACTGGCCTTATTTTCTCAATTTGAGATGATTTGTATTCGTTGGCTTATGACATAAACGATGAGTAAGAACGTGTGTCCTTCTATCCCATCAAGCATTTAATAGTTTATCCTCCAGGCGTAGTTCATCCTTTCTAGGGTAAAATCGAAAGTGAAGTAGGAAAAATTGGCAGTGTATAGCTGAGAGATCCTTGATGGGTTACGACAGGTAGCCCCGAAATTCAGATGGTAACCGTGAACAACGACTCTCCATTGCTTCAAATAAAGGTGTATGAACCGCATTAACTTCCGAACAAGACTATCACTAAATGTAGGCAAATCATCTTTACTATGTTTTGTGCATATCAATTTCTTCAGGATTAGAAATACATTCCTAATTTAAAAATGTACATTCTTAGAAATTCCACACTGAACGAATTTTGAATGTTGCGACATACAAACCCTCTTCACTTGTGTCTTCAGTCGACTTCTCCCTGGAATCTTAATTCAGCGTGTCAAGTCAACATTGTACGTCGATAGGGCAGACATGTACCACTTTGCACTCAAGATTGTCTTCCTTCAACTTACGATATGCTGATAAAATTATTGTATTACCGTACCATTGAAGTATTTTATTGGTGATTCCAGCTTCACAGCTGCGATTAGAACAGGTCATGTACTCGTAGATGCCAAGTTCAATTTTATTACACAGTAACATTGTTGCTTATATTTGGGTCTACTACGATAAAAAAAATCGAATTACTCTGTGACATCAATAGTGTAGACACAGAGTTTATATCGAATGAAATAAAGAGAAGTCAAATCCATAACGTCTATGTTTTACGAAAAGTAAGCTAGAGAATTGAGTGCCATTAGATAATGATTAATATAACCCATCAATCTCTTCCATGGCATAAATTGGACCCGAGGAAAGAAATATTTAAACTTCGAATTGATGACAACTTAAATTTTTAAACAAAGTTGATCATGATATGTTTTTTCACTAACCTCTGAAAAGTAATTCGCTGCGCTTTGTTCGATTTATCTCGGTTGATCTCACCAGAAGTCATTTCGAATAATAGCAAATCTTTTAAAAGCAAAGTTGTTTTTGTTTCTCGTGATTTTAAAAGGTACTTACCTAAGAGTTCTCTAGTACCATAATAATTCCAGTTTCATTGCTTAAATAGTTTTAGAGATACTGTGTATTATTAAGGTTGTCCATTATACTATGACCGTCTGTCCACCTGGGATGGACAGGCGATCACAGGCGAGGCAACACGAGAACAGTGTGAGCACGAGGTTCGATCTCAATGCGTCCTGGGTTCTGCCAGCTAATAATTGCACACTCTCCTCATGTTCCACGGAAAGGATTGAGGGAGACATGTATATGACAACACAGCAAACAAAAATAGAAATCATTATTTTAAAAAATCACATTTATTTATAAAAAGATCATGAAAAACAAATATCAAACGCACGCCTGCGAAGAATAATGTTTTCTAGCTGCAAGGTATTGATAGATGAAATCCATAGAAGATTTTGTAATCCTGTGGTATCAGTGCGTCTTCAAACTGAAACAAAAGACATAGTCTTTGGAATCTTCTTAGAGTCTTCGTTTGAATGGACTATGTTGAATTATCACATCTAGCCTTATACTAGCAGGATACACTGTCATCAAAATAAACAAAAATAAATAATTAAATAAAATTAATTATCTTCATCGATTATTCATTTCATAGATGATTATTTGCAAGGCTTTACACGTCTGGATTTTGTTTTATACTAGCATCATCATTGTTTCAAGTCGTTTTTAAATTCAAATATAGGCCCAATAACTAAGAGTTCTCTATCACCATACTTTCAGACAGATTTTATAGCTCAAGTGTAATGGATCTGATGATGATCACTTGACGATCGAAACTGGTCATCCAAGTGTGTTTGCCAATCTCGTGATTTTTTTCAGGATTAGGGAATATTCCATCACAATCGTGTTGACCGACTGAAAAACATCAAACTACGTTTACTAAGGCAACACTGAAAAATGGCTTCAAAAACCATAATGAAAAAAGAAAGAAAAAACCATTCATTCATACAACCACATAAATACATTTTAGAACATATGGATTAATTGCTAAAAGAAGATAATCGTAATAATAATTATAATAATAGAAATGAACATAAAATAATAATAATAATAATGTACACTTTCTCTCAAGCTTCAACGCATGCACCGGACATCACTGTCTCATGATTTGGTGCTTTCATACCAACTCCTAGAATTTCCCAACATCAGAAGACCAAGGGCTGAAAATTCCCCTTGGCAAACTGTTCCATTCTACTTCCCTACTCCCGATGACAGAATATTTGGCTATGTTACTATTCCACTGACTTAATTTTAATTTACAAGGACTATAACTGCCCATAATTGATCCTTCCTTTCCCAATCTGTCATGAATGTCTTCCCATACGATTTCCCCTTTGTAACCTAAGAACATACCTCCTAGTCTTGCTCTTGAACGTTTACCAGCCAGACTTTCCCAACCCAAATCCTGAATCATTCCACTCACACTACTCGTCAATCTGTGTCCTCCATTACATACCTGGCGGCCTTCCTTTGGACTCCTTCCAATTCCTTTATTTGGTACATTTGGTATGGATCCCACACTCCTCCAGCATATTCCAGCAGCGGTCGGACTAGGGACATATATGCTCTTTCCCTAATCTCTCTGCCAGCCTCTTTAAACACTCGCATAGCCATATGTAGTTACTTGTAAGCTTTCTTCACTACTTCTCCTATATGCTTACCCCAGTAGAATTCGTGCCCCTCACAGTTACTCTTAAATACCTAAATTTGTCCCCATATATAACTCTATTTTCACCTACTTCCCTGAGGCACCCCTTTCCCCACCCTAGACTGTACTGACACTCACCCACCAACCCTTACCTTCTGACTTCTCCCCTCCAAAAGAGATCTCACCCATTGTACTACTCCCCTGTCCTATTCTGTAGCCTCCATCTTCCTTAATAGAATACCATGATTGACCTTATCGAAAGCCTTCGACAGGTCAACTGCAATGCAGTCAACTTGACCTATATTATCCATGGCCTCACTGATATCCTGTTGAAAGGCTACTAGCTGGGATTCAACGGAGAATCCTTCTCTGAAACTATGCTGCTTATTTGCCAACCACCGATTATTCCCTACGCATTCCCCTATATTATTATTATTCATAATTCCCTCCAAAGTTTGCATATAATACATGTTAGGCTGTAACCATCACTTTCCCCTCTCCCTTTATATACCGGAACTACCAACGCCTGTTTCCAATCCTCAGGCACTACCCCATCATTTAGACAAAAATCAAACAGATACCTTAAATAACTCACAATGTTCCATCCCATAATCTTTAACAATTCCCCATATATCCCATCTACCTCGGCTGCTTTTCTTGACCCTTATTCCCGTATTGCATTGTAGATATCATTATTTACATACCTTAATTTCTTATCCTCCTCAATAACCTGCTCTACTCCCTGATCTACATTTCCCTCTCCCGCAGGCTCCAACACCTTACCATGTATCTGATTAAATGCCTCAACCTTCTCCCCATATTCCACCAACAGCTTTCCATCATCTCCCTCGATATCAGGTATGCAGCCTTGAACTCATCTTACTCTCCTGAAATAGACGTACATATTACTCCACCGTTCCTTGATTGTCATCCCCCCGCCGATTAGCCTACCCATAAAATGTTTCTTAACCACTATCTTCACCCTGTCCAGTTCTTTCCTTAACCTATTTAATTCCATTCGCTTGCCATTCCCCTTCCTAAGTTTATTGCTTTCTAATCTACATTTCTTATTTAATCTTCTTACCTCCTTATTGACTCCGTGGCTTAGGCGGCAGCACGCCGGCCTCTCACCGCTGGGTCCGTGGTTCGAATCCCGGTCACTCCATGTGAGATCTGTGCTGGACAAAACGGAGGCAGACAGGTTTATCTTCGGGTACTCCGGTTTTCTCTGTCAAACATTCATTCCAGCAACACTCTCCACTATCATTTCACTTCATCTGCCCCTTGCCCCAGAGGAGTGCGTCAGGCCTCGGCAGACGGCACAGTTCATATCCTCGCCGCTAGATGGGGTCTTCATTCATTCTATTCCTGACCCGGTCGGAGACTGGAAGCAGGCTGTGGATTTTCATTTTCACCTCCTTATTGTTATAAATTGTTTCAGTAGTCACCTCTACATTTGTAAATGGCACATGTAATTTTCACAATCTAGAATTTAAACTAGCCCTCAGTCTATCTACATTTAGTCCCCTCTCCATCCACTGATTGAAATTTTCAGGTAAGTAACTACCAATCTTTTCTTTATTAGCTTTGTAGTGCTGTTTTACAAATCTTGTCTCCCTCTTAACTTGCCTCTCGATACTCAACATTACCTCTACTACAACAGCCTTGAGGTCACATACCCTTTCAATGATCTCTGCTTTGACCCAAATCTCCTCAAGCCTTATCAAAAACACGTCTAATAAGCTGTTCCCCATAATGCATCCCTCGATAACTTGAACAAAGCCCCCTGCCATATGATTTTGTTGTCCAGCAATTGGTAATATTCTTGAGAATCTACCCTACCTTTCCAGTCCATTCCTGGCATATTAAAATCACCCCCTACAGTAATTACAGGAACCATAGCAATAAGGTGATCAGACAACGTCAACACACCCACACCTGCACAAACCTGATGACCAAGATGTTATAAGCCCCGCAAATGAAGAACCTTTTGTTTTGTTATTGTGGATTTCCTCAGCTCTTTCATTGGATAAATGCCCAGTAGTAGAAATAATGTATTACTGATTCTCTAGGCTTGCGAAGATAAGACACTAAGGTACAATTCGAACATGGACAACTCTCCTCGGTTCTTATCTGACTGAAATACATGTACTTTTTTCTGCTCCGAAGAAAGTGAGGCAATACTTCAGAAGATTTGAAACCAGCTCCATATTCATGAACTAGATATAACAGGTGATGATTCTGCTATTCTTCTGGTATGGAACAGTTTGAGTCAGTGCAATTCGACACCGTAAACAAAGAGGAACCCTTTTGCCATTTCCCTTACCGATATGAAGAAAACCATTCTGAGGATTGGACGTTTTAAAATCACTGGCCTATCAAGTTGTTAAGCCGTACTTGTCGCGTTTATATAGTATTCAGTGTGAGAAAGGACACTTTCCTCTAAAGGGAACGAGTAGTTCATCAATAGAGGTTTTTTGAAACACATTGAAGCATCCTCCTTTAGAGAGACCCGTTGAAAAATATATCAATCTGTAATCATACTGCATACAAAAAGGCCACTGGAATAATGTGCAACTATAAAAGGGTCAAAGGGACCCCACTTGCCCGGTTATGTACCGTACATGAGACCGGAAATTTTACTTTGAATCGTAGGCCTAACTGAGGTCTAAAATTGCAAAAACATTTTTGGCAATGTCTTACGCATAAATATGAAAAAAAAAGACTGGAATTTCTGACCTTGAATGACGATGTATTTTATAATACCGTTAGTCAAAAGTAACGGCAAGGGGGTCCACCAGACCCAGTTAACGGTTAAAAAGATATTCGTTTTCAATGGAGAGGACGTATGTCTATGATCCTGGAACTATCGACCTTTATGTACATTCCGTTGAAGATCAGTGTGACAACGCTTGAGAATATGGATAGGCAACCGGTATCCAACATGGTAGATGATTTTGTTCCGACGGTAGTCTTTCAACTGCTTGCTGTTAAGTTATAAGATATTCGCGTTTAAATATTGGTTTAGGTGTAATGAAATATACGGTCATCTTGGTAAATGTGGAATTTCTGTGGATGGATAGTAATCGATGTTATCTTTTTTCCTAATTTCGAGATTGTTATACTCACGGCTTAAAGATTTTTTTAAATGGTGCTTAGTCTTCTGATACAATGCAGGGTACATCACATGTGGAAAAAATCAACACAGCCCCAAACCATTAACGTACTGTAGAGTAAGACGTGAAAATGTCACCATAGTCGGGATCGAACACGCGTCTCCTGTTGCACAACCAGGAACGCTAGGTCCTTTTACCACAGCAGGCCTTGCCAAAACTACGATATATTTTTAAATCTTAGATGTAGAGACGCAACGAATGTTGTTATGATTGCATTAGTCTAAAATAAAGCAGGTCTAAAAGTACCGTAAGTAATACCAGTGATAAAAATGTAGTCAATATACAACATTATAAAATAAGAGAACATAATTTGCACCAAACACTGGATTGTTACGCTACCCTGTTCATTGAAACTCTAAGAAGTCAGCTTCTCCATCGATGTCTCTTGTAGGTGTTAGGCGCATCACCTAGTTTGGCTTTCCAGTTGGCGACAAAGGTTTCAATACCTGATGAATGAACTCGAGTGTCCTGTTGACTTCTCACGTCGGGGTGTAGCAGCTAGGTCCTGGTTATGCTTTGTGGGCTGAAACGAGTACATTCAGCCTCGTGAGGTATATCTGAGCAGGGTTCGTTTCTTACCTCAGCCATCTTCGAAATGGTTTACCGTGGTTTCACACTTTTTATTCTGGTGGATGCAAAGATGGAACCTTACTTAAGGCCACGGCTGCTACCTTCCATATATATCACAATAACACAGGTTATCAGACAAAATGCCACATACACTCAAGTACCGTATACGGGGCTGAGTGACACGATGTCGAATCCCCTTTAATGAAACAATTAGTATTTACTAGATTTCGCCTTCAAATTTAGTGTTTACATAAATAGGCCAGTCACCGTAGACACAAAAATCACGTTAGGTCGCAAAAAATTGCAAGGTTCTGATTTTTGGGGTCTAAAACCAAATTTACAACTTCGAAAGCCCTATGCTAACTTCGTGGTGCTCGAAAAAACTCAACATTTTCCGACTTATTTCCGTTTTTGACTTACAATTTCCAAACAAATGCATTCTACGGCACAGTCAACCATGACAGATTTCAAGGACAACATTTTCAATAATTTGAGCGCAACCACAGATCTGTATGCCTTATAGATCTCGAGATATAACACTTCGAAAATGGGCCGAAAAGTTGGAAATTTGTAGTAAGCTAGTCTTTCAAACAATGTGCCGTCCAAAATACTCATTCTACGAGAAAAGTAAGAAATAATGTCATAGAGCAGTTATCTAGCTTTAATTTAAGCATAAGAAAAACGCTTTAGGACCACCGATTCTCATGTATCAGGTAAAATATAAAAAATAAGGAAATCGGATTTGTCAAGAAATACAGCTTCGAATGTAAATTGTTATGAATATTGCACAGTTATCTATTAATGCCATTTTTCGTGTGGGCTGGGTGCCTGGATGAAATAGATCTTAGCGATAAGACCGCCCAATGCAGGCAATGTTATACCTACTCTTGAGTAAAACTCACTGTACTTTTATTTATGTTATGTTGATTGTAATAAAGTGTTTCTAATCTAATATAATCTATTTTTGCGAATTATTGCTACTTTCATAGAAATTGGATGTAAGAGTAAAAGAAATAACTGGAAAGGAATTTAGAAATGTTAAATTTAAAAGGTAAGCCAATTACGACACTTGGCAGCAGCCACAGTTAAGATGCACAACAAGCAGGTTGCTATAGACCCTCTCACAATATTCCAACGGCTGTGTATAACATAACAGACTGAGACTGACCTAAGAAAAACACTTTACATACGAGTTTGCCCCATATCCCATGATTCTATTCTCCGAAGAGGGAATGCAAAAATGAACAAAATCATCGTTCCACTCTGCCTTTACGCCCCTCCCAGAAAACGTCGCCGTTGGAGAAAGAACGTTTGTTGTAGTGGACGGAGGATACTTGCTGCATAAGGTTATATGCCGAAGGAACAGCTCAGTGAAGGAAATTGTAGCTGCTTATATTACCTACACTATCAAACATTTTGGAAAAAAATGTCTCAATTGTATTCGATGGCTACCCTGAACTGGGGACTGTTAAGGGCACAAAAACAGCAGACCGGCTACGACGTTATGCAGCCTCAGCATGCAGTGATTTTTTTTTTTGAAGAATCGACACTGATCGAAGTGCCCCAAGAAAAGTTCTTGTCCAACCCAAAAAACAAGCAGCGCCTGATCAACTTTATCTTCACTGGACTGGATATACAAGAGATCGAAACTAAACAAGCTCCAGAGGACGCCGACTGTCTCATTGTGAGGGCAGCATTGGAGAAGAACGAGGAGTACAAGCACGTCATAATCGCTGTAGAATATGTCGACCTCTTGGTGCTCCTAAATTGATTGGGCGCCAACAAACAAAATGTTTCCTTCCAGAAGAAGTGCCAGGGGTGGAACAGGATGCAGGCAGTTCTTGTCAACATCATTCATTCGAGGAGATATCTCACACCCTCCTGGAATATAGTTGTTCCTCCACGCCAATCAGTGGTTGCGACACCACCTCTGCCCTTTTCGGGAAAGGGAAAACGAAGATGTTGGGTGTCCTTTCAACACCTTCTTGACGTGGCTACCACTTTTCTCAACAATAACGCCACCCTTGAAAAGAGAGGTTCTGCAGGCAACAAATGTCTCGTGGCGTTGTATGGCGATGGAAAAGACGATTCACTCCACGCCTTGCGTTACGGGATATTTGTCCGATATGTTGCCAGGGCAAAAGTCAACCTCGCTCGTCTGTCTCCAACCGAAGAGGCTGCTGCCCAACATTCTTACAGAACCTTCATCCAGGTGCAGCAGTGGTTAGGGGTTGAGAAAGAGCCCACCAAGAGGGGATGTACAAGGAGTCAGCAGGGGCTGACACCGGTGACCTCAAACAAGGAACCAGTGTCGCAAACACTGCTCAAACTCTTGGCATGCAGGTAAGGTGATCCATTCGTATTAGGTCGGTCCTAGTCAATGTCCGCTGCTGGATAGAGAAAATTTTTAACCTACTTTTCACATTTTGCAAAAATGAGGAAAAAGGAGTCTTATGAGATCGATCCGGGCAAATGTCTGTCTGTCCTTCTGTCTGTGTGTTGGCCCCCTATCAACTCCTAAACAGCTGCAACAATCGAAACCAAATTTGGTATGAGTTAAGATATATACATGAATATCTCAAGGCCATATATGACAATTATGTCAGTGCTGCAAACAGCTGATAAATCGTAATTGAAAATAGAGCTCCATGTTGGATATCTTGGAAGGTATGAATGGGAGCTACTTCAAAAATGGAACACATATAGATAATACTATTTCAGTTTAATTTCCAGGAGGCCATACATGACATTGTTGCCAAAATGATCCTAAGCCTGCTGATAGGTCCAATATTTAAATGCATATAACTTGTACACTATCAATTGGATTTGAACCAAATTTCTTATGTACTATGTGTACATTAACCGATATGGCTGAGCGTATTCTTAAGAGCCACCAGGGCTGCCAACTGTTAATAAATGCCCTCTCAAATTGTTGTACCAAAAACCAATATATCAGAAAGTACAGAAGGCGACAGCTTTAAACTATGCACACGTATAGTACCTAACATTTTAGGTTAATTTGGAGTAACTAATATACGTCAGTGCTACCAACATGATTCTAAGCCTGCTGAAAAGACCAATTTTTAAACATATGTAACTTCCATACTGTCAATTGGACTTCAACCAAATTTCGTATGTGCTATGTGTAACATAACAGATATGACTATGCGTATTCTTAAGATCAACAAGGGCTGCCAACTGTTAATAATTGCTGTCTCTAGTCCCTTACCCTAATGCCAATATATCAGAAAGTATGCAAGCCAACAGCTCTAAATTTTGGATACGTATAGTACCGTACCCGATATTCTAGATTACTTGTGAGTAACTAGTATACGTCAGTGCTACCAACATGATTCTAAGCCTGCTGATATGTCCAATTTTAAAATACATGTAACTTTCATACTAACTAATGGATTTCATCCAAAATTGGCACAACAATTGATCCTAATATTTCAGATTATTTCTGACCAACACATGCATGACATTGTTGCCAACATGATTTTACGACGGCTGATTGATCCAATGTCTAACTGTATGTAACGTCCATGCTATCCATTGGACTTCAAGCAAATTTTGTATTTTGTACCTTAAGAGATCGAACTAAGAATATACTCAGCCACCAGGGCTGCCAACTGTAGTGCTCTCTTAGGCTACATTATACCAGGTATATTTCGAACTAATTAGAAATTTCGATATTACAGTACCAACGTAATTTCGTCATTATTCTAGATAGAACAATCATTGGCATGAATTTTAATTTTTAGAAAAGAAGGCTCTATAGTTCGTCACTGAACTTCTTGTTATGATTGAAATTAAAACATTTGAATCCATTTTGATCTGCATTTATTATAACTTCTGAAATTCTTGTCATACAGGTGCCTGAAAGAGTGCGGAGCAGGGCGATGCTCCCACCGGAGAACTCTCTGTAAAATTTGTCGGGGGAAGACCTGCCTTAAATCTCCTTCCCTAGACATGACTGAGTCAAATGAATACGACAACTTCGACGACCCCCTTTTACATCCATATCCAACAACACAGGAGTCTCCGGATCTCCAAAGAGAGCCGTATGATGAATTTGGGCCTTCCAAAAGAATACTAATGTCTCGCAGTGCTGATAAGCGTAACATTACATACGGTACATAACCTTTTGTTGTAATGTATTAATAAATAGTAGGTAATTGACGTGTTGCGTGTTTCTGCCGCAGGTGTTAGCTGAGGTCCCTCCATCACTTCGCCATGTCACTTCAATATTGATAAGAAATAAGGGATTATTATTAATTGTATTCAATTTAATTTTGCATGATAAACAATTTTCCACTGATTGATGTATTTCTTAACCTTTAAAAATGTCCTACAATTCGTCAGGCTACATTTTTTGAAAAATCCTATTTCCTATTTAATTTTACCTGATAACAAGAGAACTATTGGTCTTACAACGTTTTACTTATTATTAAATTAAAGATAAATAACTGCTCTACAACTTTACTTCTTATGACGATCCTCGTAGAATTAGTATTATAGACGCAATTTTGTTCGAAAGACTAGCTTACTACAAATTACTAACTTTTGAAAAAAAAATGGTCCATTTTCGAAGTGTTGTATCTCGAGATATATGAGACTTACAGTGCTGAGGTTGCGCTCACATAGTCGCTAATTTTGTCGTCTTTACAAGTGTCATGAATGACCTTTCCGTAGAATGCAGGTTTTAGTTAGAAGCCAATAACTGAAAAAGGCTGATAACTTCGATGATTTTCGAGCACCACAAAGCACCACGTACGGTAGTCTTTCGAAGTTGCAAACTTGGTTTTACACTACGATATTTTTATCTTTACTAACAACATCCCAAAAAATCTGAGCCTTGCAATTTTTTGCGACCTAGAATGTTTTAGATAACTGGCCTAAAATGGTAAAACACCGTTGCCGTAGGCTACTTCAACAGCCGGATATGCTTTAAATTTAGCCAGTTTATTTTGCAACAATTCACATCCTTTTAACGCTTTATGATAATCTTTCCTGTAAGTTATTGAAGAACGACGTATTGTCCATCTGATGAACAACAACAGGGTTTATCATTTCGTTTTCGTAGTCTTCTGCATTGTATAATCGCTGCTGAAATTAAAGACCACACTCAATAATTTCCACAAAGAAAACTATGACCAGCCACCTAGCATAACATGTTCATGCACTTACAGACAAGTGTGATAGCAGATTAACGTAGGCTACATGATACCACACAACAATCGCATTGTTAATACTAACCCTAGGAAGTCATTCTGTTGTAGGAATCCCTAGCCGATGAACTTGCGTCTTTCTTGTAGAAGCTTGCAATGAAACGTGCTGTGTAATTAGTTTTCTTTTCTCCAAAATTTGGTAGAGCTTGACAAAAGTAGGGTTATGATACCGTAAGTAACTTGCTTTACAGCGAATGTAAATACTTAAGTGCCCAGTGCAGTTTTTCGGTGAAAGTCAATTCACAATGTATAATTGTTGCAGACACAGAAGTGTGGCTAATTAGCCAGGAACAGGCTTTTGACGACCATAGACAAGTTACCATGTTAGTTGGATTCGATGATTTTTGTTTGAACTGGGTGACTCGTTACACAAAGAGATCGTGATAATTAGTGGATTCCGAATGCTGGAATACCTTGCTGTAAACTATTAGTGGTGATTTGCAATACCTCGGCAGTTAACTAAGTTCACTTTCACGTGCCTTATTAAGCGTGTTGATAGATTTATATCGTCGGTACTTAATCGTCTGACAAATTAATAATTAATTTACTTGCCGCAAATCACATTTGTAAGTAGGCCTACATAGAAATAACGAAATCGAATGTAGGATTCATTATTTACCTGCTCTATAAGCAGCCACCATTACTTATTCTTCTTATCAACTCAGTAGCAATGATAACAACTTATTCGACCAGCGTCATGGTCATATTTATGTTTTACTGTTTTTGACGAACATTTAAGCGCTCCTTTTCACTGTGCTCTTCCTCATCTGCTTACTGTATATGGTATGAGTCTGATTTGACGTAATGGTATAAGTAAGAGCTTTAATTAATTCTTGGGTGCTTTATTTCTGTTCTAGACTGGTTGACTCATGCAGTCAAAATCCCTAACATTGTAAGTTGCATTTTGATTCGTATATGGTGTAACATTGCGGTCCTACTGATGTGCATGACAAGTGAGGTTTAGTAATTTAATCCAGTAGTACTTTGTAAAGAATGGCACGTTACTTAGTAGCCCTCTCGTATTGAGTCTGCATATTTTTTATTGGGTCATACTTGTATTACTTCGCAGGAGGCAAATGCCATGTTGCCTTCAGATACCGGTAACTTGAAAGACGAGGTGGGTCAAGTACCGGTACGCATTGCGGTCAATTTCGGTTATTGGGATTTTAGGTTCCCCGGTGACGTCATGGATGTCGTGTTGTTGTTGATGCTCGAATCTTTGGCGTTTTCGTGGAGTTGCTCTAATTGCCGCTGAAAGGCGATACTCTCTTTTTTTTGTTCTGTGAAGGTTAATGTGCTGTGGTTCTTTTTTGGTAATGTCATTTAATGGAAATAGTTTTGTTGTAGTGACACGGACAGTTTGTAATATTAAATGAAAATAACTGTGTGTTATTAATTTTTGTTTTATCGGTAATTTTGATCTTTTTAAAGTGTTGGTATGACGATGTTGGGCTGTTAGGTAGATTTCATTAGAAAGCTAACTATTGCAATGGGTCCCATGTTTCGACTTCCGGAAAATTTCGACATATCATCGCGTTTCACGTCCCCCAGACCCCAAAACTACCGTCAGTTCAAAAGTTTATATATAATTTATGTATATATATATATATATATATATATATATATATATATATATATATATATATATCAGTTTCTTGTGGAAACGATAACTGCCGTAATTTTGCACCAATCACTTTGAATTTTTTACCGAATATGTATACCCATAAAATCTCGGTCGAGTTCGTTACTGGGTTAAATCGGTCGAAGGGGGTGAAAATGGGGGGCTTTTTTCGAAAAAGTGAAATATTGCTATAACTCTGTTAATATGTGAAATATCGAATCCGTTCAAAGTTCACCTATGTGTCGGATAAAGCCCAAAAATTTATGTTTGAAGAGTTTTTTTATAGCACCAACCATTGACGAAAGGGGTGGGAAAAGGTGGGTTTTTCGGGAAACATTAATCATATCTCTCGTAATAGGCACAATATCAAAACCGTACAAAATGGACAATATTCCCCTAATAATTACCTAAAACTTTCGTCTGAAATTTTTTTTGATATGACCCACCATTACGCCAAGGGATGAGAAAAATGACTTCGGAATTATAAGAAAATGCCAAGAGCTATCAGTGGTTGCCATGGCAACACTACTAAATTGATGAGTGATGAGCCATCAGACGTTGCCATGACAACGCACTTGCGCGAGATCAGATTCAAATTTCCATCTGACTAAGTGTGAAGCGGCATCGGTGACGTAACTGGTAGCATGCTGAACTTCTATGCCCAAGGTCGCGGGTTCAAAGCCGGCCAAAGTTGTCGGATTTTCTAAGAGCGCTAAAAATCCCTCAGTATGCTTGCCTTTGGAGGGGAAGTTCCAACGTTCGTTGCGAGTTGCTGATTGCGGTGGCATCTAGTAGCCAAGTTCACAGCTAGGTGTCGTTGACGGTAGTATCTGGTAGCAACATTAGGAACTACTGCTTGAAATTGACCGTCTGCAGTCCTTACCTGAATTACAGACTAATACAGCCATCACAATTCACACCGTTTATCAGACAGATTCTACACTCACCCAAAGTACACGGGGTTACATGACCGCGTTGTCGCAGCCCCTAAACTGAGGAACCAACCATCATCTCTGCGGGAGATATAATTTTGCGTGAAGAAGTAACAGACCGTTACATAGTTACACATCAGTGTCGAAACCTTGCATAAGGACAGTGTGACCACAAGTATAAAAATGGACTCCAAATGACAAGAAGGTTACCGTCATCATAAGACAATAAAATGTTTAAAATATGCATAAAATGACGAAAAACTAAGTTAATTAATCTCCAATTATAAAATACTTTCTCGCAATAAATGAGGTCTGATCCTTCTACGAAAACCTGCATATTCTGCCTATTTTCGCCTATCCCCAAGTTTGTCCGGTGAAATCTACCTCCGCCTTCCGGCGTGCCGAGAGGACTTTTTTTTTGTATATCGTAAGGGTTGGTATAAGGCTCAAAAGAAACGTGATCGAGTGTGAACATCCGTGCACTATGTTTCCTGGTAAGTAATGAAGTATTTTATCGCTATAAATTGTAGTCCCTCCCTTAATATATCTCTTAATAACTTCTAATAAGGTATCTTTATTGCATGACGACTGCCATATATTTTTAACTACTATCCCAGTGTATATTTTGAGAACTGATTGATGTTGAAGTAATGTAGCAAATTACTAAAATGGAAGATAGACCATTACCTAGGGTATGTCATATGTGTGACAACGACTAGGAGGATATAATTATTTATTATGATGTGTTTGTGTGTAGGGGTATTTTCAGTGTAGTTGATTATATGCGGACATAGATTATTAGATGTTTGATGATTTGGCTTTTATTGTCTCCATTTTGCTCCCTTGTTTGGGCTTTAAAACAGTGTTTCGTTACTTGCCAATGTCATCATATGTGTACACGTGAGGTTTGGAGATGACTGATGACTTATAAATGTTGATACATTACTCTTACTTGTATTTCATTGAAAAGTTGGGATTGTACTGTTCTAAAGCAAGATGGTGGATACTCGGTTAGACAACGGGCTTGTTGAAATCATTGGTCGGTACTAGGTGAAATGCTATATGAATGAAAATTACTGCTGCTGTTAGAAGCAAGGGGGTCGCAGGGGTTTGCCCCAGATAAGGTTTATTAATGTCTAGAAATTGTAATCTCTACTTAGTATAAAACCAAGTCCCCGATTCTTGGATGTTACGGGTAAACTCGAGAACCACTGGATGGATTTTGATGCGGTTTTCACCATTCTGTAAAGGATATCTCGAGGATGATTTCTGTAGAAAATAATTTATTTATGACCAAAGTAAGCCGAGCAGTAACGATTTCAGGGAAAAAGCCGAAGAAAAAGTCTGGCGTCCGAGTGCTCTGTAAGCTTACGCTGGGTAAATCAAAATATCTAAATACTATGAGTGTAAGAATTGTTCAGCATGAAAAGTTCTACAAAAAAGTCCGGGAGAGCATGTATCTATCTTCAGTACATCGCATACGATAAGTGTTTTTACGTTTTCATTTCTTCCAACAATCTCCATTCAGTTACTGAGGCGACAGATTACGAGCTAGCTATGGGTGAGTCTATCACCCCAGTTACAGCTTAGCTAGCGGACGAGCTTATTGCCGCAGATACAGCCAGCAGAAAACTGTCGAGTCGTGTTGAATTAAAAACTTTAGAGAAGAGTGGTTGTGTTTGGAGATTCCCTGGAAGTGCAACTCGGCTTTTCTTCATTTCGCCTGTGAACTTTTCGTTCCTCAAAATTCACAGTCAAGTTAAGATTGGACGGAAGGGGAATTTGTGTTCCATGCACCTCGCCATTCTTAAATTACCTCTGACTTTGTTGCACATGCATCTCCATGATAATATAATTAATACTCCAGTCAGTGATTTCAACCCATCATGCCGAGACGTAAAACGGATATTG